>OV277350.1:38346657-38429157 GCA_922984085.1 Sicus ferrugineus
TTGGAAATTGAAAAGTTGCTACGATTTCGCTTTTTATTTATTCTTAAGTGAAATTGAATTTTTTCCATAAACATTTTAGTGACTTGAATTTTGTTTGATTTAAATGTACAGCAGTTGCTGACAAATAGTTGGCACTGAATTGGTTTTTTGCATTTTTTACTAACATTTTGGTAAACTAAACCACCTTTCATTAAAAAACTACTACTTTATATAGTACTACTGATATTGCTACTATTTTATATCGTACTTTATGTACCACTTTTTGTTTTTAATTAAAAAACTTGCTTTTTTGGAAAAATTTTTGCCACTACTTTTTCTATAAACTTTAATATCAATTTAAAATTCCTTGAACGACGAAACTCAGTAACTGCGTACTCAGTCCATCTATATTTTCCCACTAGTATCGCATAATATCAACGCCATTAGAAGAAAATTGCAAGAATATCAAGAAGGATCCGCTGCAGCCGCGTGCGGATGTGTAAAGAGCGAAGACGCTCTGACATCCCGTCACGCGGCGGCTGACAGAAGTGGTTCGCCTCCTCTTTTTGTGCTGTCAAAGGCGGCAAAAAGGTACGTAAAGAAGTTGCTTGAGGTGGGAGAAAAAAAGGGGAAGCGAAGAAGCTGCAAAGCAACACGTAGCTGCTGGAGAAGGAGGTTGCATGCATCTTCGAAGCCGCCACTGTGATGATGGATTGGAGGAGATGCATCACCGCACATCACGCACGGAGGATGTGTGGTGTGGATCACGAAGTTGCCACTTCTGGTTTTTTCTTTTTTTTTTTTGGTAATATTTGAACTTTTTGGATGGTATTTTCGTTATTATTATGCAGTACTAAAAAACTCATTCGGAAAATACGGTCGCCATACTTTTTGTACTTTTTCATTTAAATTTTGAAGAAAAAGTTTATTGAGCAGTTTGCCATTAGTTGATTTTCCGTTTGAGGTGAGAGTAAGAAATAAGTAGAAAAAGGAGCATAAAAATGGAGTAGGAAAAGGAATAGAAAAATAAGTAGGAAAAGTAGTAGAAAAAGTAGTAGAAAAAGGAGTAGAAAAAGGAGTAGAAAAAGTAGCACTAAAAGGAGCAGAAAAAGGACTAGAAAAAGAAGTAGGAAAAGTAGTAGAAAAAGTAGTAGAAAAAGTAGTAGGAAAAGTAGTTGAAAAAGTAGTAGAAAAAGTAGTAGAAAAAGAGCATGAAAAGGAGCAGAAAAAAGAGTAGAAAAAGTAGTAGGAAAAGATGTAAAAGCAGCAGTAGAAAAAGGAGTAGAAAAAGTAGTAAAAAAGGGAGCAGAAAATACAGTAGAAAAGGGAGTAGAAAAAAGAATAGAAAATGTAATTGAAAAAGGAGTAGAAATAGGAGTAGAAAAGGGAGTAGAAAGGAAAGTGGAAATTTTTTCAAACTTCCCAAAAATCTTTTTGAATTCAAAAATGTTTCTTCCGCGGCATCTGAATTTTATTGTCCTTGTTTTCCTACAGGGTTGCTGACGGTGGAGTAGCTGAGACGCTTCAATACTCTGCGGTTTTCCACCCGCCTCGGATTTTATGTGCGTTTTGCTTGTCGATGCGATGGTGTGCGTGTTGTTTGTACCGCAAGGCACGCGCACATCTTGACTTGACTTGACAAAAAAAGCGAAGGAAAGTGGGTGCCAACAATATTTGCAGCTCCCGTGCGGCGCTGAACGAGTTTGCATTGCTAGTTTTGCGAGCTCAGCAAAGTGCAGCGTGCCTTCCGCCCCACCACCACGCCCACACCCACCCCCTGCCACCCAACAACTTCAAGTTAATTAAGTTTAAGTAGTTCGGCTTTTTGTGAAATTCACTCTGTCGTTCGTTTGTCACAACTAATTGGAGTTCTTCAGCTCGTCATGCGGTTGGATTTCTTTGAAGTGCGCGTTTGTTGACGGCTTGTTTATTTATCAAGGGGGGTGAGGAGAAATTTGGGGCAAATTATTTCTAATAATAAGTATTCAACTCTTATTCAAATTGTCAATTTTCAAAGTTCAAATTTTCAACCTACGAATATCTTTCAATCTTCCGTTGTGTTGTGTCGAGCATTAAAATTCTTTTCACAGACGTATTTATTTCGATCTTCCGTTCGTCGCTTTTTTATTCCGTCGCTTTTGAAGCACTCCGAAGCACTCGATTCAGATTTCAATTCAATAAGTCAATCATTTCATTTATCAACGATTCAATTAAGTGTGCAGCAGCAGCAGCAGCACTTCGTTGCGTGACTGCAAAAATGCAGACGGCTTTAAAAAGCCATTCAAATCAATTGATGCGGACGCGGCTTGTGGAGTGCGAGGGCGGGTGGACGGAGATGTTGTTGTTGTTTGCGCAACGCGGGTGAAACTTGCGACTTTCTTAGTTTATTTTACATTTATCTTGCCCTTCCTCGGTTCTTCCTTGCCCTCTTCTTCTTTCCTTGCCCTCTTCGGTTGATTTTAACGCTCGGTCAATATTTATTCAAATTTATTTTGCTATTCTAAGATGCGTCTTCGGAGACTCCGAAGTGAAATGCATTAAATAGAAGAATATTAAAATAGAAGAATATTAAAATTACAACAACAACAGCAACAACAACAAGGCGTCCTGGCAAGTGAAGCTCTTCTCGAGCTCTTGAAATGAATCTGCATATTTTGTGTCATCAGTTGATTTTTCATCAATGGCGTGGGTGCCACGTTTCACTTAAGATGTTGAGACAACAACAACAATAACACCACCACCACCACCACCACCAACAATAACAACAACAACAACAAACAAGAGCAAAATAACGATAACTCTGTTGTCATCTCTCGCTGTCGTCGTTTATCAATACAAAATCTTTACTATATTTTTATGACTTATTAGACGCGAGGAGTATCCACAGTAGAGACTCTCGTAAGCTGCCACGAAGTATCTGTACGAGGAAAACGACGTTCAAAACGTTATGAGAGGCGACACTTGCTCGAGGACATTTAATGAAGGACTCGAGACTCGACTCGACACCAGCCACACCATCCACGAAATACTCTCGTGTAACTGCAGATAATAACGTGTTTGCGTTGAAGGACTTTTTAAGCAGTTTCGAGTTTTCTTAAGTACGAATGAAAGCGAACTGAATGAGTGCGAAAATATCTAGTTAAGATAATTGGAGGCGATACGCGGCTGCCTGACACAATTTACACTTTATTGAGTCTCTCTCTCGATTGCAGATACCCAGCTGAGTATCTGTCGATTACGGAGAGATACTCGTACTCAGCGAAAACTGCCGCAGGAGGAAAATATAGAAAGTGTTATAAGTGAGATGAATATCAAGGAGGGAATGAATAAAATACAGAAATAAATATACAGAAAAATAAATAAGTAAACAATTAAGTTAACTAAAGAAAAAACTAAATAAATGAATGAATAAAACTAAATAAATGGATTCAGTGTTGTAAACTCAATCTTTGTCCCCTCAAATCCTCACTTTGAATTGAGTTGCTCCGGTCACGTCAATCCAATGGTGCAGCTGCATTTTTCATCCCGAATTGGACGGCTTTTCTCGGTCCGCTCAATCTTGTTGTCGTAAATGTTCACAGCAAAAGCGTTGTGTTTGCTTGCAGTCTCTCCTGCAGTGGACTGAATTATTTGCCAGCAGCAACATTCGTCGTAGTCAGAGCATCATTTTGACGTCCTGCGGAGATTGAGGGTTACATTTGAACTTCGTCGACCAACTCCAGAGACACTTTTAAACTGCAACTAAAAAATTCGCCTCTACCGACAGCTACTAAAGTGTCTCAGATAACCTGAAGTTTATAGCTGAAAATAAATCTCGACCAAGACAAAGTTTCTTCCGGCTGCCGTGGAAGTTTTTGCCTTCCCGGCAGGTGCAGGTGTGTGTGTGTGTGTGTGTGTGTGTGTGTGTGTGTGTGTATGAATTGCGGCCTCAGGGTTGAAACTTTTAGCAGCGCGATACGAATGGCCAAGTTTTTATGTTATCTTTGCTGGCCGAAAAATGCCGGTAAAATCGTTCATTTTTTCTTTTTTCTCCACTTGAGTTGCCAGTGCAGAAAAACGCGCGTCTTCCAAGTTTATCATCGTCGATAAAATTTATCAATTTGCGCTTTAAACACTCGGCTTCCCTCGAGTGTCTGTAATTTGTGACTGTGCTGAATTTTTCGACGATTTGTGGATTCCGCATTTCAACACTTTCACTTGTTGAGTCTTGGAATTTTATTGGGAAAATCTTCATTTCGTGTGAAAGTTTCAAAAATTAAGGAAATTCAGTGCGAAAAATCTGAAATAAAATCACAGAAATAGTTTGAAATTTAAAAGAAAATCCATTTGAAAAGGTCACGCACACGCCACGTTGTACCATTCGTGGATCGTTCGCACAATTTGCCGCTACAAATGAACTCATTTGTCCGTTTGGCTTTTTTAGATGCTAATCAGATGGCAAAAAAGGTCTCCGCATTTCGTCGACTCCGTGTGCAAACCTGACACAACCAAATGAAATGTGAGACTCGTTCATTTGTTACGGGGTACGAGTACCAGAATAAACTGAATCGACCTGTGTTTGGATTTCTCTAATGCCAAAGAAACGATACAGTCGAGTCGGAGTTCGAGATTGCAATTGAGAGATTTATGGAGGGCATAAAAAGGAGCGTAAAAAGGGAGTAGAAAAGGGAGTAGAAAAAATAGTAGGAAGAAATGTAGAAAAAGGACTAGAAAAAGAAGTAGAAAAATGTAGAAAAAGTAGTGGGAAAGGGAGTAGAAAAGGGAGTAGAAAAAGTAGTAGGGAAAATGTAGAAAAATGACTAGAAAAAGAAGTAGAAAAAGTAGCAGAAAAAGTAGTAGAAAAAGTAGTAGACAAAGGAGTAGAAAAAATAGTAGGAAAACGTGTAGAAAAATTAGTAAAAAAGTAGTATAAAAAGTAGTAGGAAAAGGAGTAGAAAAAAAGACTAGAAAAAGATATAAATAAAGGAGTAGAAAATACGGAGAGTTAAGAAAGAGGGAGAGCTAAAAAAGTAACCAGCTATCAAGACCTCTAAATTGTCAAAATTAATGTACATTTTAAAGTCCACGTAACGTAAAGAAGGTCAGGGGTGCGTATTGATAATGATATTCTAGACTTCTGGAAACTACGTGATGGAACTCTCAACGGAATATGAAGAACCAGTCCCACCCCACTCGTGACCATTCAAAGCGGTCAATAATATGTTGAGAGTGACCACCAATCAGGATCATTGAAATCATTTGCCCGATCGAGTTCGGGTGCTGGTGTTGCCGTTAACATACACAACTCACCATCTGCCCCTTCCTCGACCGTCTCGCGGACACACATTTCCACATTCAGTTAACTTAAACGCTTTCATGCACGTTGGCTTAGTCAGTCGTTTAGTGGGTCAGTCAACCAGCCATTTCAGCAGTTGGTAAGTCAGGCCATCAGCTCGCAAGTTAATATGCTACACACTCAGACACACACACACACACACACACACACACAGGCACTCTTACTTGGTTCTGCATTGGTTATGCTTGCCGCACACTCACTCAACCGTCAGTTAAGCTATCTGAACCAGAAACAATCAAACCAAAAAGCAGATCATCAGTAAATGATAAAGAAACTTAAAGCACGCATGTAATCGTAATACGAGGACGACATGCCATTCAACACTAGTTAACAAGAAACTCTGGAAAGAGTGGACATGGGAGGTGCTGAAGGTTCAGCGGCGGAGGTCGAATTGTGTGCAGGTTATGCTCGGTAACTTTAATTAACGGCGTGATTACCTGAAAACCACAGCAGTTGTATTATCAGGGTGTGCCGAACATCAACATTTAGAAAGATACAATAGTTTCCACAGACACGGTTCCGGATGAAAATGAAGGAGTCAATTATTCCTCAGAATTTCTCAATTCACCTCAACTCTTAGAGGTTCCATCGCATTGTCTCAGCTTAAACATGGAAACACCAACACTTCATCATTGAAGTAACTATTCTATCTGGATGTGGAAATGACGAAGACGGTTTATTCTACGAATCCCTATCATTCATTCATTCATTCATTTAATGTTTACAAGCGTTAAAAGCGTTGCAGATTCTAGAAATATACGTAGATATTAGAAAATACATCACTTTCCATCAGTGCTACAAATCCTTGTCTTATTTTTCCTCTATATTTTTATGGCTCACTAAAACGTTGTTTTAATTTAATTTTATGGTATTCCTGCGCTGTTTAGTTGCATGATTGGCCCTGAGTATGCAAACAATTGCCGCGCGTTTTACATGACTGAAATACAGAAAAGCGGAAAGCGCGAATAAAACTATTTAGTCACGTGCAGAATCCCCTTTGTTTTACTTATCCTCCAAAGTTGTTGCAATGGTGGACCTTTGACAGCAACAAATATACGCAAATCGAAATAACAGCGAAAACGAGAACGAAACGGGGAAACGTGATGGCCTGGCAAATCACGCGGTTAATAGAACTCGTAGTGGAGACAAACCGGCGAAAGGATTTTCTGTTTTTCTTCAAAATTTATCCTTGTTTTTCGTTTGCGTAAATATACTTTAATCATTTCATAACAGAAAATCCCTGAAGTTCAATGTGAAACTCTTTGCCGTCGACGAATCGATTACCTTGAAATAAGTTAATATAAAATTTTCCTCTCAATTGGCTACATTAAATTGATGCAGCTGCTTCTCAAGGATTTAAACTGACCCTGCTTGTGAGGGGATTTTAAGCTGAAGATGTTTCTAAATTGAATTTCAAAAAAATACTAAAAAGTTCAAAGGACATTTTTGAACACATGCACACATACACATCCTGTCACAAGCTCAAGCTCGCCGCCTGTACTTTGTTAGTATTCGTAGTTATTGCTGTTGCGTGTAGTTGGCGCACATCCTTGCAAACTCAGCACTGAGCGTGCTTTCGTCCTTCCTTCTTTAGGAAATAATGGAATTTGTCATGAAAGTGAATCCTCTGCGCTTTTGCGCTGATCGACATATGCGGCGTCTCTCACATTGGCTTCCTAACCTCCTTCAGCTTCTTGCGTATCCTTTTAAAATATAAATTCTTTTTGGCGTTCTTTTTATCCCTAACTGACAGTTAAGTGATTTGTTGAAATTCTTTTAAAATCTAAAATTAGCCAGTCATTTGGAAATGTTGATTAATCTAAACAGTAACTAAATTAGTTGAATTAATAAATCTGTTCGGCTATTTTCATATACTGGGATTCACAACATCGGTCTATTAATAAATAGATAATAAAATTTACAAAATTCTTAACCTTCTCATTCATAGTTTTTTCTTGCGAACTCTTTTGGGTAAAATGTTATTAATATCCTCGTTATTTTTCATCTAAAACGCAATGAACTACTTAACAGTGCATTTACAGTAACCGTAGTAGATTCAGCTGTGTGTGTCCTTTCTGAATATCCTTTCGTTTCGATGCGTTATGCTGCCATCTGGTGGATGATAGCAGTAAACATTCTCTTTAGAAGACTACAAGTTTTCATCCTTAAATACCAGTATTTGACAGTATTGCCGACAAATTCCTTTTCCCTATTTCAATATCCTTCAATATCCCACTGTTAATTAACAGTAGCTGTAAAATAACAGTTCGCAAAACATCATTCCGTTACTCGTCACGATGTGATGTTGGAAAATCGAATTTGTATACACGGGAATCAATTCGAATCCGTCGAGTAAAAGAGAAAAAATAATAATAATTTCGAAGAAGCATTTTATTCTTTGCGAAGTAACACATTTCACGAACCAACTTTCGGTTGTTGCCAGTTAGTTGTTTTATATTGTATATTTAATTATTAAATACAAACATGAAGCACTCTGTACCGCTGGGATCCAAATTGGGATCCGATTTGGGATCCAAACCCAAACTGGTTCGGAAATCCAGTTATATTCATACTGTATACCGGTTAAATGAGATCTCGATTTCGAATCGTATCCACGGAAAACGTCCCTCAATTATAATCTCGACTGAAAAACATTCGTCTATCTCTCGGTTCTTGTTTCTTGTTAAAAAAATCTCTATTTCGAGCTGATAAGAATGCTGTATGGAAACAATAACAAAACTTACCGATCTCGGTTCTTGTCTCGACTAAAATAGGCACTCTCAATGCTGTATCGAGAGGCGGGAACCGACATCGGGAGACGAGAACCGAGAGCGATACAGCATTCTTCTTGTTTCGATACTGAAAACGTTTTTTTCGTTTTCACTGCAAATTACTCTCGACTGTGGTTCTCGTCTCGACTAAAACAAGCTGTCTGAATATCGATTACTTTCTCGGCGAAGCAACCGTATTAATTTCGATGGAAAAAAGCCGACTCGATCTTGATTGAATTCGAGCCGAAAAATAATTCCTACTTCTGCTGAAAAAATAAAAATTAACCCTTAATTCACTTCAAAGGAAGAAAAGAAAGAAAATAATTGTTAGTAACGGTTGCTGTCCCTGCTACCCATCACTTATCCTCGACAGCAACCATTGCCGACACCTTCTTCTCTCTAGTTAAACAAAAGCAAAACATCATTTCATTTTGTTTATGACAATTAATATTGAATTTATTTCAATCAATTCAAAATTATTCTCCACCATTTTTACATATGCGATTCTTACCTTAAATTTAATAACTATTATCGTTAATTGATAACTATTATCTTTAATAATACAATACATTGCAAGGATTTTATGAAATTACTTTTATTTTGATGCTTTTTGATTGCAAATTATAATAATTTACTTTTTGGCTAGTATTGAATACTGTTGTTGTTCTTGTTGCTGTTGTTGTTTCGTTGGCCAAAACCGTTGTCACAATAAATTATTTTGTATATTAATTACATTTAAATTCGTGCTCTTCGATGTTTTTCAAATTAATCTAATTAACGCGTTTACATGTAACGGCAGTTACTGCAGTGTGATGTTGGTTTTTAATTGCTAAAAGTAGTTGACGATGGATTTAATTGCTGAATTAATTCATTTGCGAGAAATTGAATTTAATTGAATTTCTGCAAATAACTAAATATTGCATAATTTTTGTAATTTATTCTTTATTTTCAATTATTAAAGCTGAAAAATAATTAAAAATTCTGAAACCACAATAATTTTTGAAACCAAAGTTCAATTTGAGTTTTAATTTAATTCAAACAAATTTGGATTTAGTTAATTTTTAATCATTTAACACGACTTTTTTAGCTTTCACTACTTAATTTGTTGAAATTGTAAACAGACTTTTGGTTTTGCTTCAAAATCTTGTAATTTTAAAGATTTTTGAGTAATTTTAGTACACAAACTTTGTATGTTTTTTGTAATATTTCTCTTTTAATAAATTTTAACTTCTCCTGCTTTTCACTTTGTCATCTTCTCCTGTCTTTTCTTTTATGATTTTTTGATTTTATGATTTTAAGTTTTTGTAAAAGTTAATTTTGTATCTTTTAATTAACGGAAAGACTTATTTATTCAAATGGAATGCTTTTTCCTTACAACTCATTTTTCTTCTTCAGTAATACGTATTTTCTAAATATTTTATTAACCATAAAGTTTACATTTTCTCAGTTTTTAAATACATACAAACATTTACATCAATATTAGTTAGCTTAACTATGATTTCTGCTTTAAGTTTCATCAGTTTTTCATTAAAAAAGACTTTTGATTTCGTGTAAATTTGATTTGGTTTGAAATTTTGGCACATGGTTCCGAAACGTGTGAAAAATTTTGATTTCACTTCTGTAATTTGGTTTGCTTAATATTACGGTAGTAAAATTAGTACTTTCTTACCATTGATGTAGTTTTTGTTGTTGTGGCTTTATTGGCTTGTATAAATTTGAATGTAGTTTGCAATACGTGTTTCAAAATCGTTCTTCCGTTTATTTTCAAACTGTTGTCTGCTTTCCTGCAAGCGACCAGATATATCTTGACACACTGAATTCATAATTATATTCTGCTGCAATTTGGCTCTCTTAAATGCTGTTTTGGCTTATTTATATGCGATCTGCTTTATTCACTTTGTGTAGTTGGTTTGATTATATAGTTTGTCTCCTCTTCACTTCACTGCCGCCTTCAGTTTAAGGATCTCTTTTGCTTCTCTAAAATCAGTTGTCCTCGGTGAATTCCGGTTAAAGTTATACTCAGTTTACATTAAAATACCCGTATATACATCAGTATTCACAAATGACTTAAATTAGGTGAGTACAAGTCAAATCCTATTCGGTTGTATTGGTTTTTATAGTTAAAACTTATCTAGTTTCAGTATATTTACAATTTATAAAGATAATTCTCGAAAAACCTGTCTCAATATTACACGTAATTTCTGATAGGTTAGCATGATAGTTTGAGAAATTGCTTATGATTAAAAACTTGTGTTTCGATTGCAAAGTGTGTAGTTTGTTTCTCGATCAGTTCGTTTTTCAGTGTTGACTAGTGTAAATCGTTCGCAGTGTAGTTTAGTGTTGATATTTCAATAGCGAAAACCTTGGTATCACTTAAACGTTCGATCGAATTTAACGACAATTGGGATTGCGTTGAGAACGGCATCTTTCAGATGTAATTACGATATCGTCTTGAATGAGGGAAGCTAAGCGACTAAGAGAAATTAATATTTTTACGATATAATTTCGACAGCGAAACGAAATCATTTTGATTTGCTGTATTCTGAAAATGCACAATAACTAAAAAACAAGCGACACTTTAGAGAACAGCGACAAGTCGCAAACGACTAACGACTTTTGTAATAAGAACGATTATTAAATCACAGTGTCATATCTGCAATATTTTAAATATATCACACTCAAAATGGGAGGTTTTATCATTTCAAAAAGTGTTCTTTAGATCTCTTCGTCCGAAGATTTGACTTTTAGATTAGTTTTTTAAAATTAGTTTTTAGATCTGTTCATTCAAAAGAATCTGACTTTTAAAAGGGCGATTTTGGTTTATAAAAGGCTGAATTTCGTTCACAAATGAGTGGATTTGATTTGCTGTGGTTCGAAATTGCAGTCGTTCTTTATATCATAGATCGCGTCCCTGTTTTCCCTACTTTCTTGAAAAAATTGCCCTTCATGTAAACAAAGACTGTTGTTTGCTGCTGGTCGTTCATTTGGAAGACTCTAATTTGTTACAAAATCCATTATATACTCAACTAAGTTGATGGCCCGATCTCAAACCCCACGAACGATACCAAGGTTTCCTTCAAAAGAAAAACTAAAGAGTTTCTTCTTTCGCCGATTATTTGAAATAACGAATCTTTCTCTATTTACACACAGGATAAGTATAAAATTTTTATATAGTTGTTAATTAGTTAATTTTTTGTCAGATTATATATTCAGTGGAAACGATAACTGATTACAACGCGTACAGGACATTCGTGACGAACGGGTTGTTGAACATCATGCATGGAAGCCTTACATTTATTGTTGAGTTGGTGGTTAGGGAGTGGGGGGCGTGGAAGGGGCGGGCTGCTGTATTGTATGTGGTAGAAAATTTTGATTGATTGTCCGAAAGTTGTGGTTTTGGTTGCATGAATGTGGGGTTGCGGTTCACATCGCGGGTAAAAGTGAGAGGGAAAGGAGACTACAAATCATGCTATAGTTCATGCTTCGCTCTCTGCTGCTCTGGCTCTGACTCAGAGTGAGCTCCCGACAGCCTTGCTAGCTCGAGTGGCTCTCAAACTTGGCTTAAATACTGCCGCCTTCTCAAACGGATATCGAGTAATCAGAGGGAAGTTTTTGTGGTGCTGGCGACAGTTGCTGTCGCGGAGTCAGCGCCTGCGACTGCTGTTGCGATCCCTGAATCTTCGGAGGTGTTTTTAGTAGTAGTTGTTGTTGTTGTGTCTGAGACTGCTGTGGGTGCTGCAGTTGCAGTTGCTGTTGCTGTTGCTGTTGCTGTTGCTGTTGTTGCTGCACGTGTGCTGTAGTCGAGGCTGGCCGGGACCAGAGTGTAGATCGCATGCCCAGTTTCAGCTTCTTCAAAGTATCGACATCGCATTCCGGCTCGGTGAACTCAGAGCGCTCCGAGGACTTGGTGGCCTCGGCGGCACTCTGATGAAAGCCGCCGCCGCTGCTGGGTCCCAGATTGCACTCGGCCGTCTGCAGCTGTATCGGCAGCAGGGTGCGCATTGTGCCCGCCCTGCGAGTGAGGAGGTATACGGGTGTGAGAGAGCGACAGACAGAGAGAGAGAGAGAGAGTCGGAGAGAGAGAGGCTTTGAGGTGAGGAAGCAACTGTGACTCTCACTTGCGAAGTCGTCTGCGCTTGGCGAGGAGAGTGGTTTTGCAATGAGTATTCTAACTAGTTACAGTGGTAGGGGCTTCTCTACTTGTTGTTGTTGTTGTTGTTGGGTTCGGTGTGTGTTGTCGAAGATGAAGGTGATTCATGGCAGGGGACCTAAGATCCCCCTTGCGTTTGGCGCGTCCCCTTTGTGCGCCTTTCCCGTTTCACCCTAGCAAGCCACTTTCCCGCTTTCCCACTTTCCCGTTTTCCCCTTGCCAAACCACGCCGTTTAATCGCGCGTCTGATCTATCGGATCCATATACGTGCAGGATATCTCGCCGCCACTATCGGGCGCCCCGTACTCGCTGCCCTCGCGGCTGCCCCCGCTGGCCGCGTCCTATTTGGGCAGCGTCGTCGCTGAGAAGAACTTCGAGGAGAGGGGCGCCGTCGAGGGGTTCAGCAGGGTGGCCTCGTGGTGGCCGGTGGTGGTGGTGGCGGCGGCGGCGGCGGCGGCGCCGGAGCTCAGCTTCTGCGGGATGGGACGGAATTGCGATTGCATGCAGGCGGGGGCGGGCTGGGAGCTGATAACGGACGCTAGGGGGCTGCAAATGCTACTCTCAAGGTGCAGGTGGTCGCCGGTGCTGAGCGGGGCTTTGGGGTGCTGTGCCAATTTGGGGGTGATCAAGAGGGGTTGTTGCTGTTGTTGCAGGAGTTTTTTACCATTCGCACTACTAACACTACAGCTGCCGATGCTTTTGAGATGATGGTGAGATGCCGAGGTGGTGGTGGTGGTGGTGTTCGCGGTGGTGTTGGTGGTCGTGTTGGTGGTCGTGTTGGTGGTCGTGTTCGTGGTGCTCTTGGCTGTGGGTGTCGATGCGTCTGAGTGGTGTTGTTGCATGAGTTGCTGCTGGTGTTGTAGATGTTGCAGTTGCTGTTGGTGTTGCTGGTGTTGCTGGTGTTGTTGGTGTTGCTGGTGTTGCTGTTTCTTTTGCTGTGTGGCGATCGACGGCGACTTGACGAGAGTGGGGATGTGGCACTGGATGGAGTCTTGCGACTTGAACGAGTTCGAGATGGACTGGAGGTTGCCGGCGCGCGGCGACACGAGTTTGTTGGCGGCCGACGCGGAGGAGGTGATGGAGTTGGTGTTGTTCGGTTTGTTGGTCTTGTTGTTGTGGTGGCGGGGAGTGGTGTTGGTGGAGAACTGATATTGCTGGTGGTGGTACCTGGAGCGGCCGCGGCGCGGCAGTGATTTCTGCTCGGACATCGGCGAGAGATCGGAGGAGGTGCTGGACTGCGCTCCGTGGTAGATGATACCTGCGGGGAAGATGTGCAATGCGGCGCTTGTGATATGTTTCGCAATCGAATGGTTAGCGTAAATTAATGACATCTACGGAACATCAACAGCGAACAAAGCTACGAATACCCTACGCTACGAATGCAATGCGGAATGAGTTGTGCGTTTTTAAATACGAATAATAATCGATAAAAAAATATTCTCTTGTTTTTGTAAGCGTTTCTTGGATCCAACGAGAAGTGGATCCAACTGTACGCAGTTGTGTCTGTGTTTGAGAATCACTGTGCTGTGCTGTGAATGTAGTGGTTGTGGCGGTTGTAGTTGTGGTTGTGGTTGTGGCGGTTGTAGTTGTGGTTGTGGTTGTGGTTGTGGCTGTAGTTGTGTTTGTTGGTTGGTGGAAACTTATTTTCTACAAATAAGTTATCGACAGATTGTGATTAAGAAAATGTTGCACAACTTTGGCGTCTGTGAAGAGAATGCGAGAAACAAGAGAAAAACGGTCATTAAAATTTGTCTCCTCAATTGAGTGGAACAGAAGTAAAGAGGGAGAGAGAGAGAGAGAGGCAGAGTGCAGTTAGTAGAGGAGAGAGAAACTGTAAAGTGGAAATTTCGGAAGTCGTGACTACAAACGTACAAAAAATGAGTTCTGCAAGAATTTCAATATTTAATTATTGTATTTAATTAGAATAATAAAAAAGGGATTCTAATGTGAGAAAATACCAAAAATTAGAAACAAAAAAAGGTGTCAATATTCTCGAAAGTTTCCATCGTTCGCTTCTCGTCACAGCGTAACTCTTTTCCAAGTCTACACTCATTCGAATTAATTTAATTAATGAATAAATTCAATTAAAATGAAACTTCCCGCTCTTTCTGCGCAGATTCTGGCTAATTAAAATATTAGAAAAAATATCGCTTCTACATTTTCTACGTTAACAATCAAAGAAACAAACAAACAAAAAACGACATCAAGGGCGTTCTAATTATCGAGCGCCGTACTTACTGTGCTTGATTTTGCTGTCGTGCTGGTTGGACGACTCCGTGCGACTCGACGTCAGCTGATCGCCGTCCGATTCGGATTCCTCGCTTTCCGGCTCCGTTTTGCGTGAATGGCGCCGTCGGTTCTTCGATGACTAATTGCGAAGAAGTGTGTGGGGGGGAAAATGCATGAAAGCGACAAACAACAATTAGAAAAAATCCCGCAGAGTAGAGTCGCGATGATGATGATCGAAGCGACAGCAGGTCAGCAAATAATTGAATGTAAGAACCAACAACAAAATACAACACAAGAAAAAGTAAAAAACAAACACAAATACCGAATTATATGAGGTGCCAACGAAACGGGAAGCCAGAGTTCGGAGAAACTCGCGTTCGCATGGCAACCCACTCTGCTACACAATCGGTATTTTACTTTTGAGTGAGTGAATCAAATTTGAGTGCTTAGAATGATTCATTGCCTAGCTATTCTTCACTATTCGCTCGACGGTGTGTGTGTGTGTGAAGTCAGCTGTCATGAGTTCTACTAAAGAGTTTTTAGAGCAGAGTGACTCTTGTGACTCTCAATATATTTTGCCAGTAAGATATTTTAGACATAAATAAGTTAGAGTAGCTCACAACAACTTCCTCAGTTCCTCCCGCGAATGATTTGCAGTGAGGCATTTTGAGTGCTCGCGAATCCTGTTGCAGTGCTAATAATGATTCACTCACGACGCACATACGCGTGAGATTCGTGTGGTTGAGTGCATGAGCTACATGCGCACATACTCATGCATGTATGTGAGTTCTTCCGAACCCTCGAATCAAATCAAAAGCAAATACAAAACGACATGAAATCAAGCGTACAAACGGGATGACGGGTTAGTCAGCTGGTTAGTTAGTTAGTTAGTTAGTTCGTTATTTAGTTCGTTAATCTCATCGAAATAAAGCCGTGAATGCGTGAGGATACGACAACAAAAGAAAATGCAGGGAGAAAAAAAGCCAAACTGCCAATTAATGCGTCTCTACTGAGCACGCAAGCGGCAAGCAAGCATTTGTGCTCTCTACGCTCTACGCTCGGCGCTCTTGCTGCAGGGTGCTCTGCTGTGTTGTTGCTGTTCTTGCGATAAAATATGAGTTAAATGAAAAGTAAAGAACGCACGATATTATTGCACGGCGAGAAGTGATACGAGTATAGATTGGTAAGTTTTGATTTGGTTGGTGGGCGGGTGGTTGTGGGTTTCAGTACCGCGGCGGGTGGTGGCGACGAGCAGCCGTCGGTGAGGGCGCGTTCGTGGTACATGAACGAGTGCAGCAGCGTGTTGGCCGGTCCCGCGTGATGTGGCTGCGCCAGTGTGCTCGCCTCCGACAGCTGGAACGTGGCGTACGGCGAGATGTCCTCCGAGGTCTCTGCGGGCGGTGGCGAGAGCAAACGGGAAAGAAAGCACACAAGCGAATGCATTCATTAGTAAACAATTAGCGAGACAAACAGCAGGAATGTAGTGGGGAATCGTGTGGGTCGTGAGAAAGGACGGGAGGACGGATGGACGGGAGGACGGAGGGACGGGAGGACGGGTGGACGGATGGACGGGTGGACGGATGGACGGTGGTCGGGAGGACGGATGGACGGGAGGACGGATGGACGGGAGGACGGATGGACGGGAGGACGGATGGACGGGAGGACGGATGGACGGGAGGACGGATGGACGGGAGGACGGATGGACGGGAGGATGGGTGGACGGGAGGACGGATGGATGGGAGGACGGATGGACGGTTGGACGGGAGGACGGATGGACGGGTGGACGGATGGACGGATGAACGGGAGGACGGATGGACGGGAGGACGGGAGGACGGATGGATGGATGGGCGGGAGGACGGATGGACGAGAGGACGGATGGACGGGAGGACGGATAGACGGGATGACGTTTGGACGGGAGGACGGACGGCTGGAGGGAAGCACGGACGGATGGACGGACGAGAGGAAGGAAGAGTGGGTAACTCTTTGCACGGTTAGAATATTAAATGACTGAGCTTTCGCTGGCTGAGCACAGCGAGCACTCGTAAATTAATTAGTTCCAGAATCCCTAGACGGTGACTGTGAGCGGGGCGCGGGGAAAAACGTGATTTTTATGCAGACAGAACGAGTGACCGCAGAAGAGTTGGTAGGGATGTAGAAATACGGGAAAAACTCGCCCAGAAAAACGAGCCACTTAATAATCGCTTTTCTACGGCTTCAATACAAAGCAAGTGGCTCACTCGGTGATATCAAGCAAGTGGCTCACTGTTCACACACAAACTTTCGCCCGCCCAATTGAATTACAATCAAAAAATGCAAATCTATAAAAAATCCCCTTCGTGCGTTTGACATCCTTACCCGGAATCTTCTCGTTGTTCTGCAGGGACACCTTGTGGATGGTGGCGTAGTAGCGCTCCCGCTGAGCGGCCTCATTGTTTTGCCGGTTCTCCAGCGACTCCTTCTGAATGCGACTTCCTTGCTCTGAGTCAATAGTAGGCATCCACGCAGCAGCAGCAGCAGCAGCAGCAGCAGCAGCAATGAGAAGAAGCGAAGAAAGCCGAAACCATTTTAAAAACAACGAACAGAGAGACTTTTGAGAGTTTTGCATGTTCGTGCACGAGCATGAAGGGAATTTTTATGGCGCGTCATGCGTTCCGAACAGTAAGAAGTCAGTGAAGTCAGTTAGTTTTTGCTGCACGCGACAGCTGCCGCAGCGGGGGGCGGCGCGCCAGCGAAGGGCTTCGCGGATACTCACTGTGTCGGTAGCACATGATGACCAGCGCAATCGTGCAAATCATGCCCGAGACCGTCGCGATGCTGGGGATCAGCAGGTTCACGTTGCCGGAGAAGAGGTTGGAGCCGCGCTGGCCGCGCTGCACGATCTCGGGCGGCGGCGGGTCGCCCTCCTTGGTCAGCGTGACGAAGGTGAACTCGGCGCTGGAGACGCCGGCCACGTTGTGAGCCTCCATCTTGAGTTGGTAGAGCGTCGCCGGCTGCAGACCGGAGATGGTGAAGCGCCGCTGTGGCTTCAGTGCATTCGAAACTGAAAAACATGAGTTAGTCGCTTTAAATGACTTCAACTGAAGCACTCACCCAAAATCCAGTCCCTCTCCGAACCATCGGTGACCGCGCGGTATTGCAGCACGAAGTAGATGAGGGGGCAGCCGTTGTCGGGCCACGTGTGCAGCCGTATCAGCACCGAGGTGGAGTTGGGCGCGATCAGGTTCGCCGTGGACGGCAGGCCCGGCGACTGGCCCTGCGTGCGCACGTGCAGCGTGATGCTGGCCGGCGAGGAGCCGACTTTGTTGTGCGCCGTCAGGTGTATCTGGTACGTGCTGCCGCACACGAGTCCCTTCAGCTCGTGGCTGGAGGCGTGGCGCGACAGCAGCAACTCGTCCATGTTGCCCGTGGAGCGGCGGTAGTGCAGCGTGTAGCCGGTGATCGGCGCGTTGCCGGTGAAGCCGCACTTCCAGTGCATCAGGATGCTGCTGGAGGTGGCGCTGGTCACGTAGAGCACCGGCGCTGCGGGCGGCACCTGCACCATCAGCAGGTGCGTGAGGCGATCCGTGCCAATGCCGTTGTCCACCTGGCAGCTGTAGTTGCCGCTGTCCGCCACCTGCAGGCCGGAGATGATCAGGTCGCCCGAGTCGAGCAGCTGCGTGTTGTGCAGGCCGCCCTGGCGCAGCGTCGTGTCCCCCTTGAACCACTCGCGCTTCGGCTTGCCCACCGCGGTGCAGGGCAGCGTGACGGTGGAGCGCCACGGACGCACCACCGGCCCGCCGAAGGACACGATGCGCGCCGGCACGCGGTTCGTGGTGATCTGCGAGGCGACGCGCGAACTCTTGCCCTCGCCCACGCGCGTCGACGCGGTCACCCAGAACTGGTACTCGATGTGCGGGTGCAGGTTCTTCGCCTCGTACGTCCACTGCTGCGAGGGCAGGGAGCGCTTCTCGTTGTTCAGCTCCTCGCGGCCGTTCACGACGCGCGTGTACAGGTTGTACTTGTTGATGACGCCGTTGGGCTCCGCGGGCGGCAGCCAGGAGACGTACAGCGACTGCGGCGAGCTCACCACCACCTTGATGTCTTGCGGCGCCTCGGGCGCGTCCTCCTCCGTGTGGCAGTAGAGCGGGTGGGAGAGGCTGCCGTCGCCCATGCGCGTGTGCGCGAGCACCTGGATGCTGTAGTTGGTGTACTTGCGCAGTCCCGTGAGCACCGTGGTCAGCGCGGTGGTCTTGCGCGACTCCACCTCGTCCTTGGAGGGCGAGAAGTCGTCGAGGATGGGCTCGAAGACGAGCTTGTAGCCCTGCAGCAGGCCGTTGGTGTGGTAGATGGGGGGCGGCTGCCACGACACCTGCAGCGACTGCGAGGTGAGGGCCGCGCAGCGAATGTCCTCGGGCGGCCGGCTGGGCACTGTAAAGAGCGGAGGCGTGAGAACCCTAGAAGTGCTTGGTGGGCCCACCTACCGTCTTCCATGGTCTGCGCGGTGGCGGGCTCGGACAGCGGGCCGGGGCCGACTTGGTTGAACGCCTGCACCACGATGTTGTAGCGCGCGTACTTCTGCAGGCCGCTCAGCAGCAGCTCGCCGGTGCCGCCTTCGCCGTCGCCCGACACCGAGCTGAAGTTGTAGGCGCCGCTGCCCGAGCTGGCCAGCCTGAAGCCCACGTTGTAGCCCTGTATGTCGCCGTGGCGCAGCTCCGCGAGCGGCGCCACCCAGCTCACCAGCAGTTCGGTGGACGACAGCGGGCGCACGGAGAGGTTCAGCGGCGGCCCTGCCGGTCTCTGCGGCTCCGTCTTCACCACCAGCTCCTGGCTGGGCGCGCTGCGTCCCGCGGTGCCCTCGGCAATGACGCGGAAAGCGTAGCGCGTCGCCGGCTTGAGATTCTCGATGAGCGCCGTGTACTGGGGCGGCTCACTGACCTCGACGTGCTTCCACTGCTCTATGAAAAGGGCTGCGGAGAGGGGGAAGGGGCACGTTAGGTGCGCGGGAGGGAGTGCGAGGCGAATGCTGCAAAACTCACGGTCCACTTCCTTGAACTCGACGATGTACTTCGATATCTCGGCGTTGTTCAGCGACTTCGGCTGCCACTTGAGGTTCACGGAGCGACTGGACACCATGGCCGCCTCCAGCACGGTGGGCGGTTGCGGCGGCTCCTGCACCTGGAGCTGCACCAGCTGCTGGTCGTTGCCGTACAGGTTGCTGGCGCGGCAGAAGTACGGCCCGCTGTCGGAGGCGTCCACGGAGCGTATTTGCAGTTCGGCAGCAACTCCATCTGGCGTGGCCTCCTGTTTCACGGAAATCCTGCAATAATGAAGGAGGGAGGGGACGTTTTAAGAGGATCCATCATTGGGAATCGAGGTTTCTTGCAACCAAACGTTGCGCCGTCCAGTGCGCGGATCGGCTTTCGCTCTCACAGCGGAGGCCGCTGCTCAGTTCGGCTCAACCTACTTGTAATTCGTCGACGGATTCAGCGTGCTTTTGCCGGAGCGCATCCACACAATATTAATCGGTTTGTCCCCGCTGACAGAGCACTGCAGCAGCGCGGTGTCGCCCTTCTTGACGGTGACCGCACGAGACGTCGAAGAGAAGTACGGCGAGGCTGCGTAGAGGCGGGGGGGGGGGGACGGTGCATATTAAGCCGGCGAGGATGTTAATTAATAGCAACGCAAGAAGTCCCACAGGAGCCAATTAATTCTGCTGCTCATCGCGCTTCCAGGTGGGTGCGGGCGCGCAATGAACTCGAGTGGCCCCCGTGGCTCCCGTTGCGCTGCCAACACTTACAGTTGACTTTCAGCTGAATGACCTTCCCGATCCCGGTGCCGATGCCGTTGTTCGCCTGACACAAATAGAATCCCTCGCGGTCCTCCTTGACGTGCTGCAGCAGCAGTGAGCCGTTGCCGAGCAACTTGGTGAAGGGACGCTCACGCACTTCCTCGTACTCGCCCGATTTGCTGCCTGCGGAGGTTGGGTGGAGAGAGTTGGGAGGTGAGAGTGGGTGGAGAAGACTGATGAAGGGAGATTTCGTGGGGAAAACGAGTTGAGCTGCTTGTTAATTAATTCGATTCGAGTCCCTCGGTATTAATTTTCGAAATGAGAATCAGTTTCTGAAATCGTGTTACTGAAGTCGTGAAAATCTACAGCTGAAAATGCTGTTCCAATTAAATTTTAGAATGGGATTTCCTAACGATGGGATTTCCTAACGATGGGATTTCCTAATAATCTAATCAAAGATTCAGATTACATTTTATAAAATATCCCTTTTTCACATTTTTAAAGCACTTTTTGAGAGGATTTTCTCACTTAACTTCACCCACTGTCAACAAGATTAATTATAGTAAATGCGAATATTTAATGTTCAGTAAACAAAGTGAAATAAATATCTAGTTACCCGTGGCTTTTTTCCACACGATACTGGGCGTCGGAACTCCCTGCGCCTGGCAGTGCAACGTGATGTGTCGGTTGCGCTCCACGCTGACATCAGTGGGCTCGACAATCCAACGGGGCGGCACTGCGAATCCAATCGGCGGCACAGCGACATCAGCACACGAACGGCGACCCCACGGAAAACAGATATCGGTTAGTTTTTAATCAAATGCTGAGTGCGCTAATTAAATGGTTTCATTTCAATCATTATTTGCTAATATATTGTAGAAGGTTCTCATTCTGTTTCGGAATAAATTTAACTAAAACTCGATCGATCAACACATCTAATGTAGGAAGAAGAAGAGAATTCGGAAAATCAAAGTCGTATACGAAAACAAACAGTAGAGTGAGAGAGAGAGAGAGAGAGAGCGCTTTCAATAGATATTCACAATATTAAGAATTCGAAAGAGAGTTTAGAATGTTTCTCAGCATATAAATGATGCAACTAAATATACGTGAAACATAAAACGAAATTCAAAATATACAAAATGTACAAAGTTTGGGGAAACTTTTTATATGCACGATGACGAGACAAAATGCGAATCATATTAATTTACATTTCCTAAGTGCGTTCAATCAACGACTTTTACGGGAATTCGTAAGATTTTGTCGACCATTGCGTGCAAGGATTACTTTTGAACCCATTGAATGACATTACGAGGAAACAAATGTGTTATTTTATTATATTTATAAAGCTTTATTAATTATTTCAGTGATATTCTTATTATCACCAAAATTCCATGTAGTTCTCCTGTATGTTTAAAACGCATTTTAATACTTTTTCGAGTATAAATTTAAACAGCTAAGATTTCAGCAATGAAATAAAAATAACATTTAGTTTCGCTCCTTATTTTCTAATCAAATTCACTGGCAGTGGTTAACTTCAAATTAATGAAAATACTCGAGTTATAACAAAAAATATTGCCAAATTTTATTGATTTGTACTCCTGAAAAGTTCGTTAAATTTGAAGAAAAGTCAGTTTAAGTCGGTTTAATTCAGGGATGAAATTCAGGGATGAAACATTTCTGTGTTGATACATTTATATTAGATATTTTAATATATTTACATGAGAATAATAATTTATTTCGCTTTCACTGAGGGGAAGACGTGTGTTTCGTTGGTCCCATGCAACATATTTTGCAGTATTTGATAAAGCAGCGCAACAGAAATGAAACAAAACTAAAAAAAAATATTCTGGCCAACATAATTAAAATTTATTGCTAAACCACACATTAAAAAAGGAAAGACAAACAGAAGCGATCAGAGTAAAAAACAAGTAAATAATTTTATCATGTGATAAATAATGCAAAAAAGGACGATTTGCTGTGAGTTTCATAAAATTGCGCTCTGAAATGGGAAAAAATATGAATAGCTACATCGAGAAATTAAAGTGTAATTGAGAAATTAATAATTAATACGAAGCAATTAAGCTCGAGGCAAATGAAGCGTTTCTAATAATCTCATAAAAAAATGTGGTGTTGCAGAACTAAAAAAAAAAACTTATCAGCCAGCATTTTTATCTGAACAGAAATTTTGAAAAGTTGTTGTGCGGATCCCTCAATAAAATAGAGGGTGGGCGTGGAGGAGGAGGAACGAAAAGCCAGGGACGTAGTAGAGAATAAATAATTGTTGCACACAACAGCCGCAAAATCAAAATCATCTCCATTCAAAGCCAATTTCGATCGTTCGAATGGTAAAATAAGGCAAAATGACTCTAGAAAGATCAATGAAGTTGACAAAAATGATGCTAGACGCAAAACATGCACTGATTGGAACAGCCATCGAAAGTATTTTGCATTGAAAAGTTATGCGAAGCATGCAACGAGCACGACGCACGCAAGTAGGCAACGAGCGGTCGCAAGGATGCATTAATTAAATCCGATCCAATTAAATTGCATGCAACTGAAAATTTCAACTAATTCAATTGGCAAAACATGCATTTATTTGAGTGAAACTGATTCGATTCGTGGTGCAGGAAAGTACACTGCATTTGCGTAGTAGAGAGGGGAGCATTTTAGAGGGGGCGGTGGGCGTGTCAGCTGACAGATTCCAGCCAATAGTGAGCTGGTTTGTTAGTTCGATTGTGCTTTCTTTTATTTGTTATAATATTTATATTAATACATTTATATTATTTTATTTGATGAAGTTATTTTATATTATTTTATTTTGATTTCTTTTATTTTATCTTATAACAATCAGCAGTGAAAAGCATCGGTTTGGTTTAGGCCAGGTTGCTTTAAATAAACACGCTGAAATAATTAATTTATAAGCTGAAATAATTAATTCAAAGGATAAATTAACAAAGTGATTGAAATCATTTGCAAAATAAATAAATATCCTGATTCTTATATGACTCTCGTATGTAGTGATTATGGAGAGACTGTTTTGAAACGCCTTCGAACATTTCTGGACAACATGTAACTTCAACTGAACAATTTTAGCAGGGAATTAATACACGATTCACCTAAATATATACGAAATTCTGAATTAAGCACAATCATATCTAAGTTCTGTGATACTTTCTCAAAATTTACTCCATTGTGACACCTGGTAGAGCTATAATCACTCTTCGAAAAGGATCGAGGTATTTTCGATACGTTTTTCCTTAAAAGAGCCACGAATTACGACAAGTGAGAACAGGTAAATCCGTAGCATTGTCTTGTGATATATATACGGATCATTGCAACAAAAATAAGGAAGTTAATGTCACATCAAACAATGCGGGTACCGATGTGACATCAAATAATGCATCTCATTAAATTCTATCTATTAGCGCGATTTCCTAAATTTGCGCATACGAGTATTTCAATGGTATTTTAAGTGTGGTTAAGAAATCTTTCCAGGAAATGGACAGAAGCTGTTACATTCTCCATGAATGTTATATTCTTCCTATTTTCCAATCAAACACAAGAGAAAAAAGGCAACATAAAAGCCTAAAATAACCAAAAGAAATGACAATTGCCATGCATAACTAAGCAGAGCACATTAAGCTTTACCTGATTTCTTGGTGCTTGTAGCCCACAGTTGTAAAGATCAAAGACTACCGAACAATCGGTCGGTATTATTATATTTTTCTTTGTTTTTTATTATTGTTCGAAATGTTTAATTGTTCCAAATGTTTACCATGTTAATAATGAGTGAAGCTTGTCAAAATGCCTCATTCACTTCATGGCATATTAAGATCTTTACTTTTAACCTGTACGAACTTTTATTACTGGTTATATAACGCTAACCCCTAACGATATAAAATAAATATAATTATTTGGTATTTCATTAATAAGAAACTGAAATGTTTAAAAAGCTTATTTGGATTATAAGAAAAGAGAGCGATTATTATTCGTGTTCACACGGGAGTAAAGTGATGAATTAAAGCAATTGTGTGTATGTGAGAGGGTGTGTGTGTGTGTGTGTGTGTGTGTGTGATTGTGTGTCTGTGTGTACGTGTGTGTGTAGTTGCATGTGAGAGAAAGAGAGCACGAGGGAAAGTGCGTTTGTGTGTGATTAAATGAGTGTTGAAGTATTAATGTGAGGCATTCATAAACCCAAAAAATGTTTTATGGAATGAAAAACTAAAATTTCAACATTAAATAATTGCAGTCGTAGTTTTGTGTGATATTCAATAATATTGTTAAAATCTTGGAGGTGATATTGTGAGAATAGAAATGCTCTGAGCTTTCAGAATATCTCTACATTTCTCTAGAGAGTTATGATGTCAAATTCATAGATTACGAGTTTGAGGATATATATTCAGTATCTCAAAATACTGAATGGACTATCCATCTCCACCCAGCTCTCCCCAGTCCATGACTCCTTCGAGAAAAAACCCCCCCTTGTAAATCAGCTCAGAGTATTTCTAGACCAACACATGTAATGTGTTGTCCTCCCATCCACGAGATACAATTCCGAAATATCCTCGCCACACACATGGTTTACCTTGTCACTTACGCGCAGTTCTAAACTTGTGTTATGTGTTTTCTAGACCCGCCTTCTTATACTCTACCTTTGACCTGCAGTACAGCGGTATATTTGATCTCGGCTGCCGGATTCTTAGCCACACACGTGTACTCGCCCGAGTGCGAGGCCGACAACGAAGGTATGCTTAGCAGGGAGGAGTACTGATCGAGCATGGTAACATTGGCGCCCAGCAGGTCGGGCAGCGGTTCGCCGCCCTTCAGCCAGAGCAGCTTCAGCGGCGGATCACCGCTCGAGACGCCGCACACGGTGCGCGTGCGCATACCTTCGGCGAGGCCGTCCTGGAAGGCGAACGGTTCGATTATTGGCGGCACTGCAATTACAGAGAAAACAATTGACAGGTTGTAAAATGGTTGATGCGACTGAACAACAATGAAGACGTCCACTGGCTGCGATGTTCTTCTGGCGGGCGAGGTGGTGCTGCTGCTCCTGATGCAGGTCCTGGTGGTGGTGCTGCTGCTGTTGCTGCTAATAAATTATTGCTGAAATGCAATGTAAATCAAAGTGTAAATCAATTCTATCAAGTCTATCGTGACAACTGTGTGGTCGTCAAGTTCAGTTATGAGAAAAGTTGGAATAAAAGTCCAAGTTGAAATTGAACACGAATGTTTTCGAAATCAAGTCCAATCGTCATCGAAATCGTCAAATTCAGTTATGAGAAAAGTTGGAATAGAAGTCCAATTTGAAATTGCGAACGAATGTTTTCGAAATCAAGTCCAATCATCATCGAAATCGTTAAATTCAGTTATGAGAAAAGTTGGAATAAAAGTCCAAGTTGAAATTGCGAACGAATGTTTTCGAAATCAAGTCCAATCGTCATCGAAATCGTATTTGTGATCGTTGAAAGTGATTCCGGTTGAGACAATTATAGAGTTTGAGATCATAACTGAGGATGGAAATCGAAATCGAAGTTTGTGCCGGAGATCTTAATCGAGGTTGAGATCGAAGTCAAGATTGATGTCATGACAGCCGCAAAGGTCGAGATTTCCTTCATTTCTATGAATATTTCGTCAAAAAACAATGCTGTCCAAAGTCGGGATGGAAATTATTTGTTGACGGTTTTGACTCTAATGAAACCGTTAGGTTGGTAAGTCAGGTTAATAAATCGATGGGGTTTTATTAGTTTTAAAAGCCGTAGGCTACTTATATCCGATAAAAATAGTGGGTTCCAAATGTTGCTATAAAAATGTCTTTCGTGTTTCTGGAATGATTTTGTTGTGTGGGACCGTGGGGGCGGTGGGTAACTTAAATGCTCTCTACCATTTCGCGAAGAGCCTCTTCGGAATACAGTGTATTTTATTACAATACTCGCGCTTCTTTCGAACTAAACAAAACTGTACATTTCAACAATCAAACCAGAAAGGAAAACCAAAAATCATTTCATACACTTAAAAATCGGAATCATTGAACTCCAGACAGAGTGGGGAAACTATTAACAAGATCGGAGAGAAAGTTGTAGTATTAAATGTTGTAAAAATAGCTTAAAAGTTTAGAGAGGTGGAAGAAAAACTATTACAGTACCAACGGAAGAAACTAGTAAACATGACTCGAGTTCAAACAGTCAGAAAGATGAGTGTGGAAAAACGCATTCAAGTTGCAAGAAGGAGAACAACAAAATTCGGTAGAAAATAACGTTTACGAGTATATCAAATGTTTGTATGTATGTACAGTGGAGGTTTCTAAGAATAACGGCATAAAGAGAAAAATCACTTCGGTACTACGAAAAATGTCTCGAGTCCACAAAAATTCAATCACAGTATTCGTTGGACTCAGAGTGCTCTACACAAAAACCAAAAAACTCAAGGCCAACAAACTACAAACTCAAGGCGCGTGTCGCGTGTCGCGTGTCGCGCCGAGAGGCGAGACGCGCTCAGCTCACTCTCATGTTTACCGTTGACCAGGAGCGCCTGCGAGTTCTCCACCTCTGCCGCCGAGTTGCGCACGACGCACGAGTAGTTGCCGGTGTGATCGGAGCCGAGATCCTCGATGACCAGGATGCTGTTGTACTGGTCCACCTGCTTGACCGACATATGGTGCGCGGGGTCGACGGGGCGGCCGTCCTTGCGCCAGGCGATCGTCAAGGGCAGGTCGCCCTTGACCACCGAACAGGTGAGGGAGGCGCGATCGCCCATGTTGAGCTGCAGTATCGACGTCGGGAAAGGACTCAACTTCGGCGGAACTGTGTGGGCGAATAACAGTGGTGGCGTTTGTTAAAAACACGAGCAAAAAAAGTGGGGCTAAACGCAAACCTGGATGATTTAAAAATCGATAACAATTACATTGCAAAAAATTACAGCGCTACAAAATAAATAAATAAATAAATAAAAAGTTAAATAAAAAAGTTGTATGAAATAAAATAAAATAAGAACGTCCTTTCTCCAGTTTCATTGCTATTAAAAGGATTAAATTTTACGGTCAAGTGGAATACAGAGCAGCAGTTTGGCTGCATTTTATTGCACTTTCATTGGAGGTTTTCTACTGCTTGTAATTTGTTTCGTTGCAGTCGCATTTGTATGCAAGCAGCTGCGGAAGCTGCAACTGCCTTCGCTTGCGTTGCCTTCGCTTACTCAATAATCATCGCACTCGGAAGCACGTTGAACCCAGCAGTCCTTCGCGCAGGACGCAGCGTTAGCTCGGCTTCATGTTGCAAACTTATTCGTTTAGTGCTTCTCGAGTTGAATGAGGTTTCTGTTCTACGGAGTGCTGAAGCTGCAGAGTTTCACAGAGTTTCGCAGAGTTTCTGGCAGCCTTTCAGGACTCCAGCAATGCAAGTAAGCAATAATTAATTTGCATCTCTTGATAGCCTGATTAATTATGCTTTGCAGGCCATACTGTGATCGACCGTGCGGATTATAATGCAATAGAATTCGTTTTTCTTCATATTTTTGCTCTCTTTTTTAAGTTGCAAATGTTTTATTAGAAGTTTTAATGGACTTTTCATCTGATAGTGATTTTCCTATTACTTTTCGCTTTCAATTCCATTTGTTTGGGAGAGTTTTTGAGAGTTTGTGAGAAGAGTTCACGGAAAACTAACACTCTGATCACTTAGCAGTCAGACTGTAGAATATCCTGCAACATCCCTCAGCAAATAACACAGTCTGTGTATTAAAAACGCGTTGGAAAGCAGGATGAAAGCGGTTTCCAGCTTTGTTCGACAAATGTTCGTCGTCTTTTTCGTGGAGAAGTGTAATTTCACGTTGGGATTTAAAATCAGGCCGATAAGTTTTAAAACGCAGAGATACAGACCAAGAATTCCTCTTTTTTTCATTCTTCACCGCATACCAGAAAATGTTATTTATTATTGACGTTTAAAATTTGCTGCCGCTTGCTGACTTGTATTTGTTTTGAAATGCTGTTTCGTTGATAAGGTCATCATATTTACTAGCGTCCTTATTTTCTCCTCCTCCATCGAAATAATCGACGAAAGTTGTTGTATCGTCATCATAATCATAAGCTAAGAATTCCCAAATGAAAGATGAAATATAATGTTTTTAGCCAAAATTTCCCCCATTCCGGTTGCTTTTTATAGCTGTTCTTCGTAAGAAATGAAGTTGTTATAGCTATGCGAAGCAGGAACGGATGCTAAGATTATAAAATAAAACTTTCTACATAAAGTTCAGCAATAATTTAAGCCAAAAAACTAAGAAATATTAACAAAAAAGTCTTGTCAGATGTTAATAGCACACAAAACCACCCTTGAAGGCGCGGAGAAAACTACCCTCAGTAACCGTCTTTTTATATTTTTATTGCTACTCGCAATTTAAAGAGTTCCGTACTGAAAAAGATGATGAAAAGTCATTTTGAACAACTGTTTCAACTGTTGTAGCCGAATAGTTGAGCTTATTTCAGGTTTGCAGTTGCAGTTTTAATGAGAAATCGGCAAGAAACTCATTAAATGAAAAGTATGAAGGAAATATAATTAACTCCAGAAATTTTATAATCAATGAAATGTTGCTGTCTTTCTGTGCATTTTTTCTTTCTCAGCTTTTATTGCCAGCTTCGTTCTGAAGGCAAAAACGCAACTGAAGCTTTAATTAGCTTAACTCATTATTTCCTCCTTCTGTTGTTGTTGTTGTTGTTGTTGTTGTTGTTGTTGGTGTGATTGTTGTTGGTGTGATTGTTGTAGATATATTTTCTCCACTGGTAAATCTTCTGTTTTAGAACTTTATTACGATGAGAGAAGAATTCTTTTTCCAGCTACGAATATAAGATAAAAAACCGCTGATTCTTTCCTTCGCTCACGTCGGCTGAAGCTTGTGATGAATGGATTCCACTGTATTTTTACTTATCTGTCTTTCTTCTCAACTTTTTATTACCTTATAAAGTTTTTTTTTTGGGCCAGAAAAATATTAATTTCGTTCATCAGCAACGCTTTTTCAAAGAAAGAGAGAGATTTTCTCTCACTCTTTTCTTTTCTTTGCTTTTCTGTTTTTAATGAATTCGGCATAGAAATGTACAGTAAATACTAACCTATAACCGTTACTTCTCCGCTGCGGCGCGCACTGTGGCCCTGCTTGTTGCGCGCCCAGCAGGTGTAGACGCCCGAGTCGGTGCTCTTCTGCACCGGACTGATGGTGAGCGAGCCGTCCGGCTGCACGCGCTGCCGAATGTCGTCGGGCAGCTCGCGGCCGCCGCGCTCCCAGTGGATCTCCTCGATGGGGTAGCCGGCCACCGGGCACTTCAGGTTCAGCGTTTCGCCCGAGACGGCGGTGACTTTCGGAATCAGCCGGATGTATGGCAAACCTGCAACGCACGGAAGTGGAAGTCAGTGGAGCGGGTGCAGCGTGCAGCATGCAGCGACCATCTGCTGCTGAGTTACAGCAGACTTTATTAGTTATTTTGCAGCAGCGAAAATAACTGATAAAGTCGACTACTGAGAAGAGAAGCTGGAGCTGAAAGTCACGGAAGAAATGGAAGAATTTTAACGATGGTTGTCGACGGACAAGCTAATGGAATCCCGCACGCTGTGATCAAATTTACGGCGGGAATCCGTAGCGAGCTGCTGGCGGTGGCGGTTATCACCGGCTACACTCGCGGTACAGGTGGGGAAAACTCATTTCACGGGAAAGCGCTTTCATTCACCGCGAAAATATGAGAGAAAAATTATGAAAACACAGCCGCCTCCCTTCCTGGCTGTGAAAATATTGTGCATCTTGCAGTGGTGAACGAAGAACTCGTAACGCGGAAGGCAGACAGCGTGACGGTACCGCTTTTGCGAAGGCACATTCGAAATAAATAATCCTTATTTAAGGATTGCCGTGGGCCTGCAAAGGCGCGCCTGAAGCAATTTCCTCTCCGATAAATTTTGGCGCAGTTAAAATCAACAAAAAAAATTAGTTCTGGCCGCAGACGAACGCCACTTAAATGTTGGCGCAGAACTGAAAATATTTTTGGTAACGATTCGCCTCAAGTAAATTGTGGTCATTCTTGTGTGGCCCGATAAAATGAAACACCTAAAAATTACAATTCGCGGGAGGATTTGCGCTCAACTCTTTGTGATGAGTGAGTGTGGAATTTGGAAACGTGAGCGTGAGGAAGCGTGAGGAAGCGTGAGCGGTTCGGTCATCGTCTCTGTGTTGCGAGTGATCGCATGAGCGATTCGCGCTCATTTTCATTTCTAACCCGAATTAATAAATCGTGAATTGCGTGACTACAATTCACGTTCAGTTTCAAAATGTTCACACATTTCACATTTTATATTGACACAGATAAAGCGAAATAACGAAATACGAAAAAATTAAATCCTGTCAGATACAATCACAATTTTTATCGATGAATTGTGAGTAATTGAAATACGAATTTTTTGCTGATTCTGAATTTTACAAATATCCACGCACGCGAAATTAATTAAATTGCAATACTCACAACTACATGCGAACGTGCAGCAGATAATCAGCGAAATAATCGGAAGAAACCAACAACACATTCGAAATTCTGCGCCAACTTTACAATGCAATTGTGAGCGTGTATTTGTAGTGAGCTGGCAACAAGGCCACGTATGTTTGTATGTATGTGTTGGACGGATAAGTGCATGTGCTCTCAACACACACACACACACACACACACACACACACACACACACACACAACTGCATAAATATGAATGCTCTATTAATATCGAATGAAGGCAATTTAGCGAGCGAACATTCACAATCTGAATGTGATATCCTCTCGAAGAAGCTTTGGCCTCAAATTGGATGTACATAATTTAGAAGGAAGGGAGAAATCCAACTGCTAAACGTAGGATTCTCAGGGGACGTAGGATTCTCATATATGGGGAGTCATATAGGTTTCCATATTCTGTTTTTTCCATTAATTCGTTACTCATTTTAATACGTCTTCGAAGTTTATGAAAAGCAGGACTGCATGAAAAACCTCATCGATCTAGAAGAGATTTAGAAGAGATCTAAATAGATTTTTAATCCCTTGAATCCATTGAAAACTGTTATAACATTTCACCTCGTTGCGTGGACAACTTCTTGGAACGCATGCAAGAAAACCGACTGCTTTACATTTCAAAGCCCAGCCACTGCTTTGCCGACGACGACGGACGCATTGGTGGTCTGCGTCCGCAGGCAACTCGATACTTCATGGAATTAATAGTGAGTCGCACAAAAAACGCTTGCTAAAATGCAAAAAAGAAAACGAAACGAAGCGCAAAAAAAGGAAAACAACCAACACTTTAAAGCCTCACAAAACAGGATTCCTGCAACGCATCCTGAAAGGAAGGACAAATACAACGTTTATCGATGTAGGTCACGCGGTAGGTTTGGCTTCTGGCTTCGGCTGCATGGTGACAAAACTCGGAACCGACAGTTTCATGCAGCGGCCAGTTTTTTATTACATCTGAAGGCTTGCGTAAAATGAGAAATTGACAATTTTGACAATTTGCGAGCGGCGATTTTCAAGGTGTGGCTATTAAAGCCACCATTCGAGGGTTTCCGCGGATGAATGAAGAACAATGAAGGACGATAGAATGAAGGATATTGAAGGGTTTGAAGGGATGTGGATGCTGTTTTTTATGAAACTCGAGCTTTTTTGAGCTGAGACCTCATCAGAGGTTTCAAAATTTATCCATTATTTTTGTGTTAAAGTTGATTTCAAGATCAAATTTCAAGAATTTAATCTTTTAACAATTTTTTTTTCACAGTGCATTTTTACGCTGCACCAAAGCATCCCGGAAAAACAAGCCGCGCCAAAATTCACTTCGTGCCAAAGTCAAAAACAGCATCCGCATCCGCCCAATTTTTTCCGCTCTCCAGCTGGACAAGCGAAAATTTGTGCCGCAAAACCATTGAGTTTCCGTGTGAACGACCTCTATGCAACACACACACACACACACACACACAAACACACAAACGCACACATGCACAAACAAACATGACAGGAAAAAGAACTCATCGTGGAATCGCATCCTGTTGAGATTCTCATGCACGACGCTTCTACTCCACGCTGCACGAGGCCATCCATGTATACCGAAAAAACGAAAAAACACACCAACAACCGCTGCAACAATTTACAAAAAAAAAAAAAAGAAAAACATTTCCGACTTTTCATTTTTTCCCTCCACTTCTTCTTTTTTTCGCTGCCAGCTTTTCTTTGTCGTTTTGAAGTCTCTGCAGCTAGAAATGCATGCAAAATTTTGTTTTCTTTCGTTTGTGAAAAATGCATTTTTTCAATTTTCCGCTTCAGACGAATGTAAAATGCAAAGCGAATTACATACCGTAAATATTCAAACGTGCCGCGTGCTCCACCTTGCCGGCGCGGTTCTCGGCCACGCAAGAATACTCGCCGCCATCCTCGACCATGACGTGGCTAATATTGACGTGACTGATTACATCGCCGTGCACTGTGATATATTGTCCGATCATAAATCTGCAGAAGAGAGAGAGAGAGAGAGAGAGAAGGGTAAAGGGGGCGATGAAATATGCAATATTTGTAAATTCGATTCATCGGAAACTGTGTCAGTATAATTGGTTCAATATTAGAACTTGAAGGTGCGCTAAAACATCGTCATCAAATCGGTCGGTGATTTTAAAATTGGACCGGATTTTAATAGCTTTCTCCACAATTTTCGTACCGGATTTTAATAGCTTTCTCCCCAATTTTATGTACGCTTTCATTTAAAGTCCCGACTAAAGGCGACTCTACTGTCCGAGTGAAAAAGACTGTTTCGACTGCGATTATGTTCGTCCCGATCTCGATTTGTTCCTGGTTGATCCCGATTATGTTCGTCCCGATTGTCGGCTCTTATAGCGCAAACAACCTGGAAGGCTGTCTGCACCACGCTTACCACCTCCAATTAAAATCACAGAATCTTCGTCCCTCTCCGTCTTGAGTATTAAACTCGATTATCCTCTCGACTGAGAAAATCGTCTCTATCACGGTTATCGTCACAACTTAGAAAAGATTTCTGATCCCCATTCTCATCCTTTGCTATCTCCATTATCATCTCGATTCGAGACGAGTAGATGGCCTTGTCATTTGGACCGAAAAACCTTCTTGGTCTCGATTACCCTGTCGACTGATTTGGAAGGCTCTCCTGAACTTGGTTACCGTCTCTTGAACTTGGTTACCGTCTCTTGAACTTGGTTACCGTCTCGACGGATCTGGCGTTTTGATCACAATCTCGCTTATTGTCCCGAATTTGAGACGAGTAGAAGGTGCGCGTGATCTCGATTATCCTCTTGGATGAAATAACCGTCTCTATTTCGATTATCGTCTCGAGCGATCTGGAAGGCTGTCTTTATTTCCATAAATGTTATGACTAAAAACGACGTTTTAATGACGATTATCGCCATCACTGCCTCGATTATCGTCCCGAATTCGAGACAACTAGAAAGCCTTGATCTCAACTATAGTCTCGACTAAAGAAAGTCGATCTCAATTAACGTCACGACCTAAAAAAAGACGTATCGGTCGCGACTATCGCCTGAAATTCGGCAAGATTATAGACTTTTCTCATCCTGTGTACAAAAATGACTATTTTCTGGTATTAATACAGTTTAGCCTCATTATCCCAGTAAAAATTCCCCTTAATGAAAGTTTTTAAAAAATCGAACGCTGACTGATGAAGCGGGACTTACAGACTCAGCATCTGATTACCGTCCAACACTTCCATCCTTTTCTACTCCATTTCTTTTGGTTTTTTCTCACTCTTCCCCCCCCCCCCCCCATTTCACCTCACCGCCGTTAACAGTTGCAGCTGATTGCATTCAAGAGGGACCACTGAAACTTGCTGTCTGCCACACCGGACATTCAGCACATCGACAATGTAATCAGCAGGCGAAACGGAGCTCCAGTTCCACATCCAGCCGGACTTTGCGACGAGGCAGTCCGCCCGTTGAAGCGGAAACTTTGTTGTGTAATTGACAGTGTTCTCCGCCGTAAATAGAAAACTTTCGCAATCCCCTCCAGACAAGCAGCACAAACAAATCGACAAGAATCCTGCCACTATTTAGTGCCTCCGCCCCTAGGACGTCTCGGCACCCGTCCGGTTGTAGTATCGCGCTCCCTGAGATGTGGCAACTCTCACAAATGTTTGTTTGCATTGCTGAATGGTGGGGGGAGGGGTGGAAAAGGGGTTGAAAGTAAAAGCCAGAGACGGAGTAGAAGGAGAAGGATGGCGTCAACAATGTGTTGCATGTTGTGGCAAAAGTTTTACTTGCTCTCGAACTGTTTCCGACTCCATTCAGACCGTGTTGTTCAATCAGACACACGGGAAACTTCGACTGACTGCCGAGATTCACGCGTCCTCGCTGGCATTCGAGTATCTCTGCGAGTATCCCGAGTTTTAGTTGAAAATTACTTCAAGATATGCTGCGAAGTACTGAATTTTGTAGTACTCGTATTTGTGAAAAGTTATAAATGAGCTCTCGTTGCAGAGATTTGTGAGGGGCGAGTGAGTGCAAGGGGTGAGTGAGTGCTAGGGGTGAGTGAGTGCCAGAGGTGAGCATTCGTTGCAGGTGCGAAAACACAGCGAAACCATTGATTTCTGTATGCAACCAGATGAACCATTTTCATTTCTCTGAAATATTATCTCAACTTTTTATACCCTACAATTTAGAGTTCCTCGCGAGTGACGGGTCAAAAACACGGACTACGACTCAAAAATACGAGTATCTGCTTTTATTTTGAGTCCTTCTTTCATTTTGTTCCCCATCTTTCACCACCAACCAATGATTTCTGATGCAATAGACGAGTACGAAGTTTTCGGATTTTGCATATGCAAATTTTGTTTTCTTGTTTGGTTCAGTGAACCGATGCCATGACTGATGATGCTCGTCTGATGCGACACACCCAACCACACCCACCCGCCACCCCACCACGATGTGATCGAACCCAAAAAACGGCCTCTTCTGCAAGCCAACAAGTGGTTGGCCGCCACTCCTGCCTGCCACTCCTGACTGCCGCTCCATCCTGCTGCTAACTGTAGCTGTGTTGTGTTGATTTAATGCCATTAAATAAGGACAATATTTTGCTTCGGAATTTATGCAGATTTCAAAGCATCACTTCGTGCTCTTCTCTTGCAGTTTTAGGGAGAGTAGATTGTTGTTGTAGAGCGAGAAGAGTTGTTGCTGTTATCTTCTTATCGTAATTCAGTTTTCGGAGTTCGTGAATGCTGTGTGCTCTCGAATATCATTAAAGGATTTGAAGGAATTCTTGTGTAACAAAGTTGTCACCAGGGGAAGGAAGTGAGGAGGAGTTTTCACTAATTTCATACTGAAATTTTTCAGATTTTTTGGCAATTCTCAGTCGAAGTCTAGCCAAAAGATTTAAACATGAAATTTAAACATGAAATATTAAAAAACTCAGAACAGATATCAAGATTTAGTTTTCGCCAAAATCAGATAAGAAAACTATTGGAGAAACAGATAGAAACTATTGAAGACGAGAAAAAGGACGAAAACAGACAAATATTGCATTACAAAAACTGTAAACAGAACTTTGTGAAATAAGTTTTTGCTGATATTAAGTTATCGAAATCGAAGTTTTCTAAGTTTTCCAAATATCTTCAAGATATTGAGTTATCGAAGGAAACGAAGGAAAAGTTTTAATATACAATATTTTACTAAAATCTGAATACAGAGAAGAAATATATCTGAGCTGATATGTTGAAAACGATGCAAATTATTTATCAGATAGACTATTTTTGTAATGGAATCTCATGTGATGTATAATTCGTGAGTTAGAAGAATGATTTTCGAAATTGGCTTTAAAAAGACTGTGAAAATAGCAGATGGATTTAAACTTCTTCTGAAGTCATTAATTCTAATTTAATTTATTAAATATTCTGCATATTTGCTTATAACTTTTCTGCATATTTGGATAACTTTCGCATCTCACTTCCTCAGTCGTTCGTTTCGCTTTCTCTGTCCTTCATTTCCAAAAAAAAGCCCTTACAACTGAATATTCAAATGTAAACGTGTGTGTGTGTATCTGTGCGTGTGTGTGTGTGTCCGCGTTTATGTGTTTAGCATGGTATTCAGGTGACCTAAAATTCTAAAATCTGCATTCATTTAAGCGAGGTGTTGGAGTTCTCCGAGAGATTCATGAAACCCATGCTCTCTCTTCCACCACCAGCGTCACTCTCACTCACTTGTCCTGCCTTCGAATACACTCTCGCTCTCGCCCTCCCAGCACTCAAATCCTCGTTTGATTTGAAAGCACGACAGTTGACAATCTTTACATTGCTAACAGAGAAAAAAATTATGAGTTCCTTTGTTGGAAACACTGAGAGTCTATCTACAGACGAGGTAAGTGATACCAGAAACCTCTTCCTCTTCCTTCCCCTCCTGCACAACCCCTCGACACCCTTAAAGGAGGTCCGTGGAGTGAATGAGCGGCGTCCTTGATTATCAAGGCTTTTTGCGTTCTATTTGAGATGAGTTCTCCGAAGAAAAGTGTTCAATGCTTGCACTGATGTGTTGATTCTCTTATAATCAGTTGTTAAAAGCGATATTCCCGAGACTTTTTAATCTGTTTGGTCTTTTAATCGTTTTAGTTTTTTAGTCTCTTTAGTCTTTTTAGTCTTTATAGTCTCTTTAGTCTCTTTAGTCTTTTTAGTCTTTTTAGTCTTTTTAGTCTTTTTAGTCTTTTTAGTCTTTTTAGTCTTTTTAGTCTTTTTAGTCTTTTTAGTCTTTTTAGTCTTTTTAGTCTTTTTAGTCTTTTTAGTCTTTTTAGTCTTTTTAGTCTTTTTAGTCTTTTTAGTCTTTTTAGTCTTTTTAGTCTTTTTAGTCTTTTTAGTCTTTTTAGTCTTTTTAGTCTTTTTAGTCTTTTTAGTCTTTTTAGTCTTTTTATATGTTTTTTAGTCTTTTTAGCCTCTTATGTCTTTTTAGTCTTTTTATATGGTTTTTTTAAGTCATTTTAGTATTTTTAGGCTTTTTGGTCTTTCTAGTATTTTTAGGCTTTTTAGTCTTTTTAATCTTTTTATTCATTTTAGGGTTTTTTAGAATTTTTAGTTTGAACAATCTATGGATGTCTGCAACGCCGTAGCTACTTTTTAGACTCCTATTTCACGACACTCATAAAAGTGTCTGATGGGTGAAGATGGGCCTCCGAATGGGGAGGCTTTCTCGCCCTAAACCGCTATTAACATCACTTTATGAAAACCGTTTCCTTAAATAAAAACCGCTACTCCAATTACAGCAACAACACAGCTGTTCGAAGCTAAAATAGCAAGCAGAAACCGGCGGCTACCCGGCCAGCATATTTACTGCATTCTGGCTAATTGGATGTCTGACGAGGGGCTGTGATACCCTCGGATCCCTCGGATGTTGCTCGAGGCAGTGAGTTCGTGTTGCCGACTGGTGACAGCGATTGAGTTTGCTGGTGGTGGTGAGGGTAGTGGTGGTGGTTGTTTAACTGTTGTTTTCATTCTATTGAATTACGATACTTTTTGCTGTAAGCGAAGCAAAGATATTTCAACATTTAAGACGTTAAACAAGTCGTTGACTGTACTTCCGCCGCCCCTCATCGCAGGTTGCCTCACTCGTCGTACGCACGAGATACTCGAAGAGAAAGTTGTAAACTAATTCAGTCGTAGTGAAACATAATTGAGCTATCAAGCCGAGTGGCAGAAGTTGCCACAAGTGGCAACACGGATTCTGGCGTGGTGCCGAATTGCAGTTCCCCTCCCCCGCCACCCACTCAGAGAGGGAAGAATCCTCTCAACTTAGCGCCCGAGTCTAGCCATGGTTGCCAACCAGAACAACTCGCCCGTGGAAAGGTTTTTGTTCCACAGGTCCAGTCGGCTGCCTGCTGCCTCCGTAAGGCAGTTGAAGGTTGCCAGCTCGTGGATTCCCGCTGGTGTTGCAACAGGAAAAGTCAAGACTTTTGCCGAAAGTTTCTGCACGACAACAGAATCCTCCTGCTTCAGGTTGTCAGTATTCATGGCAGCAACGAAAATTCGTACAGTGCCATTTGAATGAAATTTAATATTCATGCTGTCATCCAGCACAGGACGCCGGAGGTCACAACTCTAGCCTCTCCTACCCCCACCGGACCGTCTAAATACTTTGCGATTTGTTTGAACGCTGCGTGGCACGCAGAGCGGATGAATGGTGGGTACTGCAGCACAAATAGCGTCGTCAGATTAGTATTTTGCCACCTGCATTTTGTGTCTTTTCTTTATTTAAATATTTAATCTTTTCACCGTTTGATGCGATGCGTGCTTGTGGCTCAGAGGCGTCAAAGGACCAACTTTCGCTCTGCGTTCCGTGTGCTTTGCGAGAAACTTTTTCGATTTGGCACTCGATTTCCTCATATTAATCTCCCCCCCCCCACAGTTTTAAACTCTCTCGCCACATTTGCGCTCCCCGCTCAAGGCCACCCCTCGCTCGATGTCTGGTGCAGACGCCGGCTGGCCAGTGAGGGTGGCGGTTGCTGAACTTGTTGCGGTTGTCATGCGAAGTGAGCAGCAATCAAAAGTTGGAACGACTCTGTTGGGGGGGGTGGGAGGCGGTCGGTGAGTCAGGCGACTGATGGCTACGTTCGGCAGACGCAAACCAAACTAAGGTAGCAACATTGTGTGGCTGACTGTGGCACGGTTGGCAATTACAAACTGCAACATTCCTCAGAAATGCAGTGGAAGAAGAGAGACGGGCATGCAAAGTTGCAGCAAACACTTTTCGCTCGGATTCAATTTAGTTTAATTGATTCAGAGTCATTAAAATGTTGCATGGCAAAATGAGTTTGCAGTCAACCGAGAGTGGAGTGGAACTCATCAGAAACATTGTAGGAATTGTAATATTTTTAAGTGTTTAACTTTAATTGTATTTATTTGGTTTTACTTTGCCGGCGGAGGGGAAAAGATTTCGGAAGAGTTTCTGCTTCTCGTTCAGAGAGAACGAATTGATAACTAAATTCTTCTCCCGACCCGAGTAGCTGAGTGAAGTGAGACCTGCTAAGAGTGAGAGAGAGAGAGAGAGAGAGAGAGAGAGAGAGGATTTCAACTATAGATTCTTAAAGCGCAATCACAACAACAAGCGGAAAATTGAAAATGCAGCATTCAATGGCACGAAGTGAGATCAAATGAAATATGAAATGACTGCAAAATCAAGCGCTCAGGCAGGAAGGGCGGGAAGTAGAAGTAGGACTCCACCACTTTAGGCGTGGAGAAGGGGAAGTTGATACCCCCTTCGTGCTGCTGAAGCACAAAAGAGGGCAGTCAGGTTGTTGAGGGGGAAAAGCAGAAGTAAAAAGAGTAAATAAACAATGAAAACGTAGCAAAAAAAAAGGATTTCTAAAGTATTCTGCACGGATGAAGAGGACTTCCAATGCCGGACGAACGTCAGCCTGCACACACCTCCCTCGCCCTCTCACCCGTCCCCGTACTCACTCGTTGCGAGCCCCCCCCCCCCCCTTGTGGAAACTTGAACGCTCTCCGAGTAGCCACAGTGAGAAACTTTAAGCTTTGAGAAAGTTTTAGCAGCGCTAATAAAGTTCCTTACTATTTTTTGTTTTTATTTTCCATCAATAAAAGAATAAACTAGGAATTTGTGAGATTTTAGCAAACACTACATAAAACTTTCGGTTTTGAAAAAAGTGAAAAATACGTAAAAACAACTTCGGCTTGTTGATTTTATAAAGCCAAGTAAGTTGGAAGATTGCGTTGAGAGGCTTTTTTTCTGTTTAGGAATGAAAGAAAAGAATGGTTTAGAAGTAAAGTTGGGCGCTTCAGGAATTCTATGGATTGCTGTAAATGTCCTCACAGAAAGTAGCTCGCAGTGAAATGAATGACGTTCACAAAACAAATTTGAAAGTTGCTCTTAAGAATTCTATTTTTTTAAATTTATTTTTTAGTTTACACGTTGACGAATTAGTATTCATTTAAAAATTCTTTTTAAAGATTTGCCACGAATAACATCTGCATGAATTCCGCTCAGCAAGGACTTGAAAGGACTTCCCTCGAATTCCAGCATGTAATACGAAAAACTAGCCAGATCGTAATTACTGAATACACTTTGCAGACTTTACGGAGAAATAGAAAGAAATCATCGGAAATTTCAGTCTTTTCAATTCACTTTTCGTTGTTATCGCTGAATGTCAACGATCGCCGGCATTTCTGGCATTTTGCAAAAACAAACTGCACGCAGCGCATTTAGTTCCACACTAATGCCCAGTTCAGCCAACAATCCCACAGTTTGTCCCCTTTCCCAGCCCCGGGCAGTCACTGCGTTGACGACAACGAGTCAGCCGCAGACTTCATTACCGGCGGCATCAACAGCAGCGGCGGCAGTCAGTCAGTCATCAACGCCTGCCGCCATGTTTAATAATGGAAAATGAAGTAAAGTACGCGCGCCATCATCATCAACTGCAAAGCCACTGTGTGTGTGTGTGTGTGTGTGTGTGTGTGTGAGTCGCTTACACACCCACCATCACTTCTTACAGTGTAGAGTGATTGAGCGAGTGAATGCAAGGTGAAGGCGTGCGCCTGTGGGTGTGTGTGTGGGTGTGTGTGTGTGTGGGTGTGTGTGTGTGTGTGGACCTTCCTACTTCCATTTTTTAATTACCTCGTTTACTTTTTTGCACATTTGATGGAATAACTTTTAATTGAAAAAAATGTTTTCCTCTGAGGTTGTTTTTTTTGTTGATTTTTTCTCCTTCTTTCTGTGGATTTTTATGTACTGCTTTGTTGTTTAATTTGTTAAATAGTTATTCAAGGGCGTAGGGGTGGCAGGGAGGCAGAAAGGTGGACAAATGCCACTCCCCTCGTTTGTTTACACACTGCAAAATAAAATTGGAATGCTTAGCAGCGCAACACTGCATTTGATCAAAGTGAATTAAAGGGAGTTCATCAAGTTTTAATATAATTTTGGAAAATGGAGCCTTCAAAAATTCTGTAATATAAAATTAAACGTCTAGATCCCTTCCCCTCGCCCTACCTTAATTACCAACCCCCCCTCCTCTCACCTTAATCGCCCACCCCTCCCTCTTTTACCCGCCACTCCAATTAAAATCTATTTAACTTGGGTTTTCTTTGCGAATAAATTATATGAGTGGCGCTCGCACCCGATGCTCGATGTAAATCAGTGCCAGCGGTACCTGGCAGCTGGTCGAGACAGACACGAATGCACTGCCGATGCTGAAGTTCAATTACCTTCCATTCGATGGGAGCGGAAATCCGTCCAGTGTCCATGAAATCTGCGGTGTTGGATTTCCGGTTGCTGAGCATTTCAAACTCACTGCCGGCCCCGGTTGCAGCGTCTGTTCGATGAAGCTGTACAGCAGCACGGGCGGCGCATCTGCGAATGAGTGAAGAATGGAAATGAAAGCGGATGCTTAATAAAATATTCTGCTGCTACTGCTGCTTCACATCCTCAACTGAACTTACAGCAGAATAAGATAAACGAGTATGAAATGTGAAGCGATGTACACGTTAATACAAATACAAATTTTGATATATATGTGTCTGTATATTTTAGGTACCCTAGGAGTGTCTGTATCTATGTGTGTGTATCTATATGTTGTTTATGTGTCTGTTTGCGTGAATAGCATTGTTTTTATTCCGTTCTTTTGAATCCTTTGTGAAGAAAATGAATGAATAAAAACAATAGCAGAAAAGGACAGTAAAATTCTATTGTACAACCACAGAAGCAAATACTACACACACACACACACACACAGAGAGAAGGAGAGAACAAGCCTGTTTTATTTTAGTCTGCCAATTTTAAGAGTCTGAAACGAGCTACTGAATGACTTTGAAGATCTTTGTTTTCGAATATAACGATATTATGAGTTTTCACGAGTTTCATGGCATTTCGCAAGAGACTACAAGTTGTTTCCTACTCTAAATTATCACCGATGCCTGTGCCGAATAGGTTTTCCAGCCAGGATCTCCCACTTTTTCATAGGCACCGACATAGATTTGGATGCCCAGAGGTGGTCCAAGCGGAAGGTAAAGCTCTACTAATACTATAAATTCTCTAATATTATTATATTCTCATATCTAAATCCCATAATAGGACTGAAGGACCAATTATAAGTTGAAATCTTTAGGTTTGTAAAATGAAAACATTGCATTTCCTCATAAGTTTTTTGGAATACTCGTGCATATTTTGAGTGCTATAACTAAAATTTTGACTGTTATAACTTCACATTATCTGCTGGTTAATCAATGGAAAAGGTTTTTCCCCACGGAAATGAAAACATTTTCGAGGATAATGAAGAGTTTTAGTTTTCAGTTTTGTAATTTCCGGCTAGTGTGCAGAATTTGCAAATTAATTTGTAGCTGATTTCAACACGCCGGAAATTAAACAACAGAAATCAATATTGCTTGTCTCGCACTCAATTAGTTTTCATGATTGCACGATTTCGGATCAAGTGTAGCTTCAGTAGAGGAGAGAACAAAAAAAAACGAATAAGCTTAATCATAAATATTTGCGGACTACGAAAATTAAATAGCAAAATTATACATCACAATTAAGGCGCAAAAGACGACGGACGGGGTCACCGTGGGCTCAACGATGCCCTTCGCACACACTCACCTCCCAGTTGCAGTTCAGCGGTGGCTTGAAAAGTATCGCCTTCGGGTCGCCGAACCACGCACTGATACATTCCGCGGTTCTCTCGGCTGACACGCGACACCACCAGCGTGTCCTCGATGCGCCCGGTCGTCGGCAGCTGGCGTCCGTCTTTGTACCACAAGATGTTCTGCATGCCCACCGGGCTGCCGTTGCTGGTCACGAGGCAGCGGAATTCCGCTGTCCCACCCATATGCACGCTCAGTATGCCGGGTGTGATCTCCACTTGGATGGGCGTGGCAACGGAGAGCCTCAGTTCGGCGCTTGCCTCGCCGCCCACATTGCTGGCGGTGCACTTGTAGACACCGGAGTCCTCGCCGGTCACTGCCTCGATAGCCAGGATGGGTCCGAGCAGACGTATACGCGGTCCACTGAGGACGGGTAGAGGGCCGGGACCGTTATGGGTGTACCAGCTGTTGTTGTGGACGGAGAAAAATAAACGAATTTAAATGCTGGTTAAAAGGGCAACAAAGTGTCAATATATTCAAAGGTGATCCGAGGATCCTCTCCCCCTCCTTCCCCACTTTTATAGCGTTCTAACATTTTGAAATTGTTGTAAGTGTGCATTTATACGTAAAGACAAGCGCTCACATACACACACACACACACGTGCACACAAACACACCGGCACGTCAGGAGCAACGCATGCCTAAGTGTGCGTTTATTGCTTGTTTGACGCTTCAAAGGCGCACAGACACTTGTGCATGTGTTCGAGTGGGTGTTTGTATGTGTGCGTGCCGTACTCAAGTGCCGAGTGTCATGATCCTGCGACTACGAAGGAAGCCGTACGTCTGTCACTCGCAGCGTGTTTGGAGCGATGCGACGATGCTACGAGTACCAGATGCCTGAGACAGCATATTTCTGCGCTTACTTGCACTTCGCAACTTCCCCTCCCCCCTGCCCGTCGTTCTTCCTTTTACAGGATGGACGACTCCTTCACGCCAAGAAATCCCGCCAAACGCCAAGAAATCCTTCCTTCACCCATCCATTCATCCCGCTCTCTGCTGTGAAAATCATCAATTTGTGTCAAAAGGATTCTCAGCATTCCTGGCAACGACATCCGTCGATGTTTTGTTTGCTTTGTAAATTTGGATTCCCAGAATAAACGAACGGGTGCCGAGGCATCTCGACAGGAGGAGCTTCGCATACCATCGTCTGTCATGTTAGTTTTACTTAGAATTCCATTTAAATCCTACAACTACGAAGTCGCCGTTAAGAAAAATAATAAGACGAGTTAAATTTCTGTTTAGTTTTTTAATGATAGAATAAATATGAAGGATTTCTCCGGATAGTCTGCTCATATTTCGAAGGATAAATGAAGGATTTCTCCAGATAGTCTGGAAATAATCTCATATTTCCTCTTCACTGTGGTTGACAATTTCATTGTGTTTTTTTTCTGAGTTTCCTTTTTAAATACTTTAAATGTTACAAAGCAGAAAGAAAGACACGCCAAAAAGGGTTTTTAATGCCCTTCGAAGATGGAAATTAAGGAAAAATAAAAATCATAAGAAATCTTCTTACTTTCTTAAATTGTCTCATTTTTCCTATCGAAGTACATTTATTGTATACAATTTTGATGTCAGTGACCATCGTAATACTTAGAATTCTCACTTGGTTTGTACAGAAATGTGAACATAAGTCACGGGCCCGAGTAGTTCTGGACCACAACAGTAACATTTAAAATTATAGCACCCCATGGGGTGATTTTACATGTAGTTGTTGTTGTCCAAATCTACCTAATAACCACTACTGGCACTTGCTCAGCTGTGAAAACAGTGACGATTCAGTAATCAGTGCCAAATCTACCAATGCAAATTGATACTGCCGTGATATCGGGCAGCGAGCAGCAAAACGAGAATATATTCTATTTTCTCTCAGCAGCAACGCTTCATGCTCGTTGTGAGATAGAAAATCTAGCCACTATTTCGGAAAAACCTGGGCAATTTTCAAGGCTGTCAAATTACAAGTACTAGAAACCTGTGCCGAATCTTTGCCGGATGACTACGGCTAATCCAAGGATTGGCGACAGCGGTGGTAAGCGAATAATTTATAACGAATTTCTGTTTCTTCTTAAAATTTTTTTAATAAATAAATATTTAGTTATTACAGATATTCTTACAACCGGCGTTTGAATTTCGACCAATTTGAGTAGAAAAGTTGTAAGTGTGGTTGCCAACTACTTCTTTGACTAATCTAGGTTGCCAACCCTTTCGAGTTCTATAAGTGTTTTTTTAATTTATTTTAAGTCAACAATTTGCAAAAAAAATAATTTATTTTAAGTCAACAATTTGCCATAAAAAGTTTGGAAAGCTGTTTATATTAACTTGTACTCTTATTTTACAAACGATTATGATTTTTTCTTTAATCTATCATTGCTGTTTATTTGGTGAAACCATTGAAAGCATAAAATATTAAGAAAAACTTGCTTCTTTAAGTGAATCTCTGTATGTTTTGTTAAAATTACACGATTCTGCGGTGGCTGCAGTCTGCAGATAACATTTACCAAATTATTTTACACGTAAATTGCCGTAATGAGACGATATGAAGTTTGGCTTCGCAGGACAAACTAACAAGAGGAGGCAGGATGACAGCTTAACGCACAAGCTTTTGAGAGAATTTATGGAGTTGTTCGAGCACAGAGTGGGGCAGATGGAGAAACCAGAACCTGAACATGTTCTGCAGATAAGGACACTTTATCCTGTAAATAAGGAGAAACATGTCGCAGTGGCGAGGAGATTCATACTAAAGTCTGGATGCAAGCTGGCCTCCTTACTATCCGATATTAACTTCAAACTGTAATTAAATTACAGACTTGAAATATCCTTTGAGTCTGAAGTCTTGTTGGATATCACTGAACTCGCCCAACATTCTTGTGTTTCTTAAAGTGCGTGAGTGACCGAGACGTTTGTACCAAAATTCCATAGCAGAGTTTTGGCTTCGGTGGTCATTGTCAACTCAACCATATAAGAGAACACAACAATCTACCACAGAAAACTCGCTTTTAGATCTTCTGTATGAGTAAATTTTAGCGTGTAACGATTACTGGAGGAAAAGGATCCTACATTTGAATCTAAGAAAACATTCGTAGTACTCATTGCATTCGCTTAGCAAGGAACGAACGCTAACACCTGATAAAATCTGAAAGGTTAAAAAGGTGGAACTGGAAATGAGGTGAAGTTCTGCAGGACGGAAATTGTCATCATAACCGACGAAAACAATGCAAATCGTCAATCCCCTTGAGTCAATAGCATCCTCTGCTCATCACATTAAGCCGATTTAAATGGAAAAGGATAAAATATTCCATTCTCTACACAATGAAGCATTCCTTGGTTTTTACCAGAATTTGTTTCGAAATGAACGAAGACAATGGAAGCAACGGACGGATGGAGCCTGCAATGTCATTGTTTGCCACAATACGCTTGTCATCCATTGAGTAATTGCAGCTATTGAGTGTGAATATACGGGTGTGTGGATGCTTTCATAACCCAGTGAAAAATTCTTAAGACAAACACGATTCTCTTATCTTATTTACTACTTTATTGTTCGAAATTCGAACTTAACACCGAAATTCTCGGTATGAATTCGATGAATATGCTGAAAATTCTATTGTTATTAGTAAGCTAATTTTGCTAGAATAAAACTGCATACAGTGAAATACAAGCTGTAAACGTCGTAATAGATTTTGAAAAACCAATTCACTTCTTGCTCGATAATTTAATGGCTGCTTAAATTGCTGACTTTGCAGAAAACAGAAATCTTCTCCTTCCTACTCAAAACACAAACACGAAAAATATTCGCATACAATGTATGAAACGTGCTTAGAATGCCAAAGGAGAAAAAAGTACCGAAAATGCCAAAATAGCTTGCAACCCCAAAACCCAAACTCAGGCTCGAGGATGTTTGTTTTCGTTCGTAACCACATTCGAGTCAGAGTATCAACTCGTATCGTTAGTAAATTGAATTCTATCGACACCAACAATCTTTACGGGCATCACGATGTCATCACCATCAGCAACAACAACAACAGCGACAACAACAACAGCGACAACGGCTACAACAATATTTTCTGCTGCCTTTTCCACGATAAGGACGAACCTACTTAAAATTTGTTCGTGAGCCCTGTTAAGTGAAATTTTTTGGGTTTATAAAAAAGGACGAAAGGAAAATAAAAGAAAAAAGAAATCATCACGCACACACGTACATACATTTGTATGCGCGTGTACACCGAAATACAGACTTGAATAGCATTTAAGATCAAATATAAGATCAAATATAAGAATATTGTCGGCGCGAAAATCCTTCGACTTTATATTGCTTTAATATGTAATATAAAATTGCTAAGACTAACTAAAAATTACGACTTTTATAACGATTTTTTTATGAAAGGATTTTGTGGAAATAGCCCTACCTTAATATATTCTCTCCATATTAAGGTAGGAAAGAATCCTTTCGATCCTTTCCTTAAGTACACATAAAAGCTCGTAATTCGCAACAAACTAATTAACGAAAAGCTGCCGAGTTATTACGAGCTGCAGATGAGGGTAGCGAGGTAATGCCAGCTGGTAATGTGTTGGTGGTGGCGTCATATTACGGTCACCAACCCGACAGAGGAAGGAAAATTAATTGCTGCCGCCGTCTTGTTCTGGTTGATACATTGAAATTCACCTTTATAGGCGAAACGTGTAGGCGAAACATTGGCAGGCCTTGGCAGCAACGCACTGAACTGAGCACACCAACACCTGCTTCAGGATTCAGCGACTCACGCCCCCAACCCCCCACACACCCCACCCCCCGGCAACCTAAAGGCTGCTCCGACTGAGGGTAGCAAATGAGAGAATTCACTGCGATATTTCTTAATTAAAATCCTGCTTCTTCTACGTCTTCTCACGATTTCCCACACTTTGTTGCTATTCGTGCGCTGTTGTGCTCAGTTGTGTTGCTAATGCTGGTGCCGCCCGTTAACTTGTGAAACTCCATTACAGCGATGACGGTAACAAGCGAAATGTCAAGGGATTCCGATTTTTTGGTTCTTGGTACGAAATGAAATTCGTAATTGCTGACTACGCAGTCACGCGGGGGGTTGTCAACGTTAACACTAAAAGACGACAATCGTGTGTCAACAAGGCTTTCATAAAATAAAACAACACCGAGAAGCGATTAAATACACGCGTTCCGATTTGTCGGGGAGGCGAGAAAAGTGCCGATGCAATCAAGATTTCGTGTTAAAGGACAGCGACAGAGTTGCCAACAGCCGCAGCAGAAGATCGAAGCAAATGGAACTCCGCTGCGGTTCTTTTTAAAGACGGAAATTAGTAGTGTGGAAGTTAGCGAAGGTCATTGGAGGTCAGTGGAGCTCAGTAGAGATGTCGGCAAAGATTATGTGGACGTCAGTGGAAAACAGTGCAAAAATTTATTGAAAATGAGGGTCTTATTATTTAAAATTATGAAAGGTTTAGTTTACGCGACATCAATTCTCCAAAATAATATAAATGTGAAAGTTTTTCCTGTTTTGCGGCGTCAAGTGTTATTTTTTGTCAGTGTACAAATTATATTTAACGCACTGCTGCCATTTTAAGCGCAAACGTTCGCCATGAAAGAAGGTGTAACCGTCACTTAATGAGAGAAAATAAATTTGAGATCGTATGGCGGACGGAGGCGCGCGGACAGACGGCACCTCGCAACGACATCGAGCGCCCGCACATTGCAACCGCTCCACGCTCCACTCGAATGGGACGGCGGCCCACCTATCAAACTGCTAAGCAGCCCTTTCGGCGACTTGGTTCTGAGTGTTGGAAACACTTTGCAGCACATGCTGCAACGAAACTCTGCACACACGAAATTGCCAGGAAGGTCGCGCGTGTGGGTTGAATGGGTTCGGGAGGGGGAGTGGTAGGGGTGGGAGAGCTAGAGGGAGAGTGTGGGGTAGAGGGAGAGTGTGGGGTAGAGGGAGAGTGTGGGGTAGAGGGAGAGTGAGAGGGGATGGGATGAAAACGCTTCGAATGCGTGCTTGTTTATGCTTAGTAAGCAAACGGATTTCTTGGTTGGTATTTATGTTGGCCGTTGTTGTGTTGTGAGCAGGCTACTGTTGTTGTTGTTGCTGTTGTTGATGTTGTTTTTGCGTGTAGTTCATGCATGTGTGTGTATGTAGTAAAAGTCTGACAGGACTAACAACCGCAGAGAAGATCCTATTTTCTTACACACTCACGCACCAAAAACATTCGTTATGCGAAAGCAATTTTAAGATTTAGTAGTCTACGACCTCCTGGTGGTTCGTCTCACTCCGTTCTTCCTCACCTCCCCCACCCCCAACAGAAACCAAACTGTTAACCTCGTGTTTCGTGTGAAAGTGTAATTTTCCGCAAGAAGTAACTTGCGACCCATAAAAATTCAAATAACCACAATTTTAATGATATTTCATTTATCAAGAAAAAAGATTTTCTCCTTAAGTGTTGCAGCTGTTACTCACCTGTACTCGGGCGAAGGACATCCCTGAGCTACACAGAGCAAGACGGCACCTTCGTCCTGTGACACCTGCACGTGTGATGTGTGCTCAACTACACTGGGCGAAATGATGCCGCGATGAGCTGTGGAGGAAATTTAATATACATGAAAACTATAAAAGAAATTGGAAGACTATAAATATGAAAAAAAATCTATAATATCATTGAATTCTCAAGATTATTTACGTATAATAAGACAAAAAATTCTCGCTCTGCTTTTTCAGAGTAGAAAAGATTGCAATAAATCTCTTAAATTTTTAGATTAGAAAACTTAGATAAACTATTTTCCCTATTTTCTGATCTATCTGAACTTCGAAGATTGAAGATTCCGAAATACTGCTAAGTAGTGCTTGTGAAATACTTACAGTTAATCCTGAGTCGGGTAGGTGAGCTGACAACAACCTGCCGTGTCAACCGATGCATGCTGCGGCAACGGAATGACTGCGATTCATCGCTATCTTGCAAGTTGTGAATGAGTAGCTCGCCGGTGGGAAGCAAGTGAAACTTTCCATCTGTAAATAAAAGACGGGAAAGACGGGAAATAAAAGAGGGATGAGACAGGTGTTCGAATTGATGAGATTAGAACGGAACTACCGCACTCATTCGATATCAAATGTTAGTTCGAGTCATTTGAACATTTAGAAATCAGTTTGCGAATACTGAACCTCTACTGAGTTAGAAATTTCGAGTGTGGAAGGGCCCCACAAACTCTTGTTGGTATCCTATTTAGCAGATACGAGCTTTAGAAGAAGGCCAGTGATTAATATTATCATCTCTGGATGACAGGTGAAGGTAATCTTCAAAACTGAGTTAATTTTGAAGGAACTGAAGACCTGTATCTCAGCGTTTAATTGTCGAATAGCCCAAGTTGTTCAATAGATTCTCAGAACAATAGAACGCTAGAGGTATTTTAGGAGTTTTAGGAGGGATACATGGGATCTCCATTATCATCTCCAGAGGTATCAGTAATTCTAGTCTCCGTAATCGCCTTTCGTACGAGAGCTTCAATTTCTTAAAATTCACCCACATTATTGCAAACAAACATTCTTAACATTTAGCTTCAAATATCTCTGTGGTGGAGCGCAACATGCAAACCGCTTCAGGTTATTCAAGCTTCCTGAATCACTAGAAATGCAATTAAACTGGAAAATGCCCGCGGACAATGTTAAGTATTTAAACGAAGTTCAGCAGCCCCGATGACGCATTCGAAGTGACTGCGTCACTAGCCACACAACAGTTGAATAGTTGGTTACATTAAAGAGAGAGTGTGTGTGTGTGTTTGTGTGTATGTGTGTGTGTGTGTTAGTTGAGCCCGCACATACGTACCTCCCTGCAGCGATGGGTAGATGTAGATGGCAGGTTCATGAACCCACGAGACCACTCGAACCAGTTCCTTGACAAAGGTCGGCACCACACAGCGCAGTATGGCGGTGCAGCCTCTGGATGCCGCCAGCACTTCGACGTCCACTTTGTAGGCTTGTGCAACCACTGCAGCCGAGTTGCGTACACGACGAGCCGCGAGCGGTCGACGAGATTCGTTCCAATGACGTGGACGGCAAGTGACATCAGCGGGGGTTGCGAAGATGCGGCGGAGGAATTATGCACGAAAAGGGGGTTGGGGGGGATGAGAAAGTTTGTTAATAATAAAGATTGCGTTTTTTATTATTATTTTCAATCGTTCTTTTCTGCTTTCATCGTTCATATATAAAAAGTTTCTGAACGAAAGACCCTGACATGTATGACGGACCTTTATCACTCGTATTACAGCTTTTAACAATCGATATAAGTGAGTTATCGATACAAGACTTTCTTTTTTTAGCAATTAGTCGAAAGTTGTTGGTTATCGATTAATTTGATGTATATTAATAGCTGAAAAACGCTTAATAATCCACTACAATCGATCTATCGACTAGCTTAGTTTAACAATCTCTTGTCAGTAATAAACTATTCGATATTCATCGACTTACGATTATCTGAAAGTGTGCAACGATCTTCAATTAACGGCGGATCGATTAACCGATTAGTGAGGAAACGATTGGTCACAATCGGCTAACCACCGAACCACCGATAATCGACCACCGATAATCGACCACCGATAATCGACCACCGATAATCGACCACCGATAATCGACCACCGATAATCTACCACCGATAATCGACCACCGATTAATTTTTCTAGTTATTCGACTGTTAATGCGGAAGACCGACTTTTCCTTACTCACCCGCTCGAATTTGTACATCACGTGAGACGATGCGTCCCACGCTGTTCGATGCGATGCAGCGGTAAATCGTGTTGTGGACGTCCTGATGGTAGGCGGCCGCCGGGAAGGGCAGCAGCACCAGCGTACCGTTGCGCAGGACGCGTCGCACTCCGTGGATCTCCGCCACCGTTGAGCCGTCCGCGTGCACCCATTCAATGGACGGCTGCGGGCTGCCCGACGCCGAACAATCCAGCCAACCGCCCGAGGAGTTGGAGAACTCGACGCGGCCCGGAGGCTCCATGACGAAGCCGGGACCGCGTAGATGTGTTTCGAACACTTCCGAAAGTATTAAATCTGTTGGAAGGAGGAGAAAAAACAGATTTAATCTTTAATTCGTTAAAATCGGAATCTTTAAAAATAAAAAACCGAAATCCTAAATTATTGCTGGGGAAACAAATTCCCTGAGCTAAATATGGAGAGGAGAGGAGTAAACGGTGCAGTTCAAGCAGACACTCACGTCACAGACGAGAGTCTCAATGGGCAATAAAAAGCGCTGCGAAATAAAATTGGCCAGCATCTAAAGGGAAATCAAGCGCTGCGAGAGTTTGAAGGAAAATCCAGCGCGCAGAGAACTCAACCAAAAGCCAAAAAAGCCGCAGAAAATAAAACAAACAAACGCAGAAACCAAGTGACTGCCAAGAAGCAATCCTGCCGGAAACGGAAACGGAAACCGCAACAAGCGCTCACACTGTGAGTGCATCTCGGCGAACTGCGAACCGCGAACCGCGAACCGCGAACGTCGCCGTCCCTCGCTCAGACATGCCAGATCCGTCAATTTATGACTCCATTTGTACGTTTTTATTGTCAATTTCGGGCTCCTGCTGGCTAAAGTGTTTCATTACCGTGCAGTCTGCTCTGATTCCCACGGCAAACTGGAGTTTAGTCTGTGTGTCGCAGCTTCGCAGCTCTGCAACAAAGTGATTTAATATTTTGCACACATTTTTATTCCATGCCATTTCATGCACGAGGAGCAACGGTGGCGACGTTCGTTCTGTTCAACTTCGGCTCATATTTCGCTGAATAGAGGATCCTAAAGGAGGAAAGAAAACATTAAACACCCCCGCGCCGAAGAAGAACTGAACGCCGCTCTGGATTCAAAAATCACTTTTATCTCTTATCGAATTTTCAACTCACATCGAAGTCTTATCGAAGATCCGAAGTAGACCGACAACTTCTTCAACTTCCCATGAATGTGGTGACCTTTAACTTCTCTTTAACATCCCTTCACACTGTGAACTCAACATTCAAGGACGACGATTTATATTTGATTAATATAATTTATTCATAACAAATTGAAATCCCTTTTTGCTCGCTGTTAAACAAATCCATTTCTGCCAGTTTTTACTCCACTCCAAAGCTTCTCGCGTTCTTCGTCCTCGGCTCTTCGGAATCGAACGAAGGGACGAGAATACTTTCACCTGACTGCCGTGGGTGGCGTGTCCTTGTTGTTGCAGAGTGTCCTGCATGCATGAGAGTTGTGTGTGTGTGTCAGTCGTATATTGTGAAGTGAAGTAACTGAAAGACTGGAAAATCGTGGAAGACGGACTTCTTCTTTCTCTCCCCCGAGAAGATCCTTTTATTTTCTTTTTTTTACATAAGTTTTTTACATAAGTTTTGTTGTCTTTCTACACAGACACGTTGTAAAACAAAAACCTGTTTGTGAGAATGCGTGTTTGCCTGTTTGTATGCCAGTCTTTTCACTGTGGATGGTTTTTAAAATCATTTTTACTTGGGGAAATGAAATGTGAGAAGTGTTGCAGGCTTTGTTGGGAGGAGGACACGCCTGCAACTGCCTGAGTTTGTTGGTCCAACAGACCAATTGGTAGTTGTTTGTATTTAAGTTGAGTTTGTAGAGGAAAAGGATTAAAAAAGTAGTTTGTGAGCTTAAATCATCACCAACTAAATTATTGCCGTGGAATTGTATATCGTATGAGTGCTATATGATCTGAAAAATGAGGGAAATACAACGCTATGTAGAAAATGGATCTTTCAGCAATGAGAAAACTTCATTTCACAATCTTTTCTTCTACAATGTGATTTCCCTTTTTCTTCTTTATTCCCTCGATTCTCTTTCGAGATCTTATTTTGGAGCTGCAATACTTGGACGGATTTATTATACCCCAGAACCACCTCGACTCTATCTGCCTCCAGCACGTAATACTGAACCCCCTTCCACTCGTACAGCGCGAACTTAAAGCGTCTCACCAACTACACTTGAAATCACAGAAGTAAAGATGGATTTAACGACATGAAATCTTAAGAACGTCTTTCATGATTAATGTTCTTTTTTAATTACTACCTCCTCGCACTCGCCCGCCCTCCCCGCACCTGCCATCATCACCTCCCATCCTTTCCTCCCCCTTCCCCTTCCTTCCACCATCCTCCCCCTCGTTCCAGAGTCCTACCGAAATGTAATCCCCCGTAACAAGTATCCTGCCTCGCTCTGGTAACGCATCCCTCATATTTGAAAGTGGGTGTGGTCGCGCTTGCCGTTTGTTCTCGGCGATTCAAGTGTATCAACTCGTGTTGATGCTGCTGCTGCTGCTGCTCTTGCTGTCTGCTGCGCTGCTTCAGCTCTCCTCTTGCTCGCCTTATCTGCTCGTCAGCTGGTGCTCTGCCAGCGCTGCCACATGAGCTGCCATTAGTTTTATCTCTCCGCTGGAGGATGCCGTCGCCGCCGACGCCCGCCCCCGCTTCCGCTTCGCACTCCCATCGAGCGTTTTAATCCCTCCAACTCTTTCGCGTTGCTTATCTTTCGGGTTGTATTTTCATCCTTGCAATTATGGACGGTTTTGTTTCTTTGTGCTCGACGAGTGGATTTTACGAGAGCTTCTCCTACTTTTCGCCTTTTAACATAAAAATCACACTGTCGGCACGCGGGAGAATGCAAGGGAAAATGGGAATAAAAAGGGGAATAAAAAGGGAAAATAAAAAGGGAAAATAAAAATAAGACCGTCGTGTGGTGCGGCTGGAGGCGGCGATGTAAAGGATGAACGCAGCGCAACACAAAAGCGAGCTCGTAAAAATATTGCGAGCACTCCTGCCGCTGGCGAGGGTGACTCCGACCTGGTGGAGTCCAACTGACGGGTGGGACGTGCGCGGAAGGCGCTCTTCCTGAAGTGAGAAGGGAGGCTGTTGGTTGTAGGGGGAGCGGGGAGCGGAGGTGGAGTTTGCTGTGTCGGCGTGACATACTCTTGTGCATGAAGTGCCGTAATACCCGGCGGCTTAAATACCATGCACGCGTCTTTCGTACGGTATGTTTTGGTCCAAAGTGCTCGAAAAATGCTGCATTTCGCCGACACATCCGTTCCGGCGCAGGACGATCCCTCGCTTTCTTCCGGCAGACCCGCGCCTGCTGCTCATCCCGCCGCCACACGTTTATTCGGTTCCCTCGAAGTTATTATTCCCCGCAGGGCTCGTCTACCTCCCCGCTCACCGCTCCCCGCACACATTCCGGAATGGCGCTGCGGACATTTATATTAGCTCCGAATTGCAATGTTTTCGCTCGCACACATTCGTGCCGCAGAGCTTTAATGTTATTTACGTGTTCGCCGTGTTAGTCTGGACGGGAGTTGCTTGGAATTTAAGCAGTGCACGGAATACTTGGACTTTGAAAGGGATTCCTCGAGGGTTACAGGAAAAATAAGTCTTCTGTTTTCATTTGTCGTTTTCTATTGAAAAGGAATTATTTATTTCTTTAAAGTAACACGATGTTCGACAAACAGTTTTCGTGCCTTTTATTCTCTAGTTGTTTTACTCAAAAATATCCGACTCTGCTTTCATTAATTTTAAGAGGAAAGATTGAAAGATTATTCATCCTTTTTGTTCATTTCCAGAAGTCGTGTTTCCATTGACTTCACCAAACACAAACACCGTAAATTTCAGCATACCATGTTCACCCTAAACGTTTCCGAAATAAGCTCAGTTAATTCTATGATTTGCCGTAACAGTTTTTTTATCGTTTCAATAATCTTTTGCCGCACTTCGTAAAACTTTTTCTTTGGACGTCGTAAGTTCCCAAAATACCACCACGAGTGTGGTAGGAGTTGAGTCGTGAGGCATTAAAGTTTCAATCTTGCGTGTTGTAGCAATAAAAAATTCACAATTTGACGACATTCAGTGGGTTTTCGCCGACGTCGTAGAGGGGAGGACGTGGACGAAGAAAGCAAGAATAAGAATGCCAACAAAACACAGGACGCTATAAGAAGAAAAACGAAGGAAATCATGAGAAAAACAAGCAACATCCAGAGAGTTTCTCTGCTTCTGTGTCAACTTTGCAGGTGTGGAAACTTTATTCCTTAGTGATGTTGATGGTGATAACGTTGTGGTTGTTGTGGTTATTGTGGTTGTTGTTGTAGTTGTTGTTTCTCGTGTTGTTTTTATTGCTGCTGCTGCTGTAGTTGTTGTTGTTGGTGTCATTGGTCCTGTGTTTCCCCTGAAACAATATTGACTTTGAAAATTCTCATTGCAAGTTGAATTTTCGCATGGCTTTTTTTGCTCTTGTGGTCTGGTTTTTGTTGGGTTTTGATTTGCGCCTGCAACACTGGCATCACTTGGCACCAATAATGCTCTTGCAGCTAAACAGGTGGACATAAAATAAAGTAGCTCACGTCCTGCAGCGTAAAGGGGAAACTTTTATATACTCGTACCTCGAGAAAAACAATAAAGTGGGTCAAGTCGACGTGTCTGGCGAGGGAGATGATGGTCGAGGAGGATGGGGCTGAATAAAATCCGGGCTGAGATCCTACCAACTGCCAACTTGTTGATATTGGCATGCAGAAATTGATATCGACATCACGTCGTAGACAGGATAACTGTTAAGTACTCGAAGTAAAGATTGCAAGCTTGGAAACGGACTGCCAACAGAACTCAAAGACTTCTTTGAATAATAAGTGACTTCTTTAGATCGAGAATTGGAATTTATATGCTGTACATCGAAGAAAATCTTGGTTACTTCGACACCATTGACAATCACCAATCGGTTAAGTGAAATTTTTTGTATCGGCCAACAAAATGGTTATTATAACGTAAGTTTTGACTTTATATGAAAACCACATTAATATGAAAACCACATTAATATGAAAACCACATAAAATATGAAAACCACATTCATCAAAAATTCTTTGCATTGAAAGTCGCGAAATTAAATGTGAAAACCACGCGACTTTCAATAAAACGATTAAGATTTACAATTAACAAAAATTAGGTCGACATATTGAAGAATCAAGTGTTCATAATAATAACTACGACTATTAGTTGAAAATGACGATTCTCTTCTTAAATACGACAAACTCAGTCATTGATATGAGGTACCGTTTTGGCTTCGCTTCAGCACTAATTTTTAAAAACCTATTTTAGTGCGTGAAATAGACTTTTTTTGTTGAAAATCGTATTAATGGCCTAAATTTTCTACTTCTTTTAGCATTAAATAAAGACAACGACTTTCGCTTCCTTTTGATTTAAAGTATTGAAAAGTATTTGCTTAAATATTTTAATTTATTTACGAACATTTTCATTATCGTTAAGATTCTCTTCTATAAAGTTTTTTCCTAACGAAATTCCTGCAACCCCAAAAAATATTCACAGTTTCTTTTTGTTGTGATGAAAATAAAAACATTTATAACTTTCGATATGACAAAAGTTACTTCATGGAAACCAACTTCTACGCCTCCGCCTCCTCCTCCTCCTCCACCTCCTCCTCCGACTCCTGCTCCTCCTCCTCCCCCTCCTCCTCCTCCACCACCTCATCCGTCCCCTCATCACGAACGATATCCGATAAGCAACCGCAAAATCCACAAATATCTCAAAATAAAACTTTTCAGCTGCCGGGAAACTGCGATGTCGTCAAGCTCGAGCCACCGTCATCATCTCAGCCTGACAGCGTGGAAAGCGCATCATCCGTGTTCAGAGCAATTATTACACAAATTGTGGTCTTTTCTGGTGCGAAACTTTCTGCAGAGTTATTGTGGGAGGTTGTGGAACTTTATATCTCTGCACCAGTTGAATCCGCTCAACATGACGACGATTTCAGCGCAGCGAAATCAACTTGAGTTGCGGACTGACTCGACGAATAAAGTTCAAAGGCATTTCGTGTTTACAGCTTCATCATGCCATCGCCATCATCATCGTTATTCGGCTTATCATCATCAGAAGGCTTTTCATCATCAGCGGGCTTTCCATCATCAGCAGGCTTATCATCATCAGCAGGCTTAACATCATCAGCAGGCTTATCATCATCAGCGGGCTTATCATCATCAGCAGGCTTATCATCATCAGCAGGCTTATCATCATCAGCGGGCTTATCATCATCAGCGGGCTTATCATCATCAGCAGGCTTATCATCATCAGCGGGCTTATCATCATCAGCAGGCTTATCATCATCAGCGGGCTTATCATCATCAGCAGGCTTATCATCGTTTTCATGATGACTTGGTGGGAAAAAGTTTTGCTTTTCGCGTGCCGGGCGCTGAGATGCAGTGACAGAAAATCATTAAGATCAACACGGACACGATAAAGGCAAGCAAGGATATATAAAAACCACTGCAAGGTCCGCGTATATAACTGACTGCTCTCGAAAATCATAAGAAAAAGAATGTTTTTCGGTTGATTCTAATCTGGTATTTAATGAGTTTGAATAGAAAATTATCAGACCTTTCTTCAGCTCAATTCTACACGCAGATTCCTATTTTTTCTCATTTTCTCCACTCTGTACAACGCGCAACAATGACAAAAAAGTCACAAACAGCAAGTTTTTCAATTCTCACTCGAGTGCAAAGGAGTCGCGGAGTGTGGTGAAGGACACATAATTTCCGCTTGATGTCCACACACAATATCGCAGTCACAATTTGATGGCGACAAATTTTTCACAGCGTTGCCATTTCCGTTTACGGCTTTCATTAGCATATAAATTGGCGGTTATAATGCGGAATTTCCTCACCAATATCTTCCCAAACTCATATTCACATTTTGATACATTAAATTTGCATATTTTTCGCACCAAATGTGACCAAATTCACTCAGACCATCTTTCACGCCGCCGTGCAATTCTCGATTGAGATTCTCTTGAGCATAAAATGAAATAAAAACTTCCGAAAAAAAGGAGAAAAAAGGACGGGATATAAAAAGTAACGAGGGTAAACAGAGGAAGAATAGAAATTCGAATGATTTGTGGCAAATTAAATCAATGATTATCCAAATATTTCAGTTAAGTCATTCATAAGTAAACTTGAGCGAAAGAATTTCGCTTCCTTCAAGCGGCAAAGGAAGAGGAAGAGGAAATTCGTGAGGGGAACGAAGGATGTTTTCTGTGAGGATATTTTTGGGTGGAGACAAAGTGTCCAAAATCAAATGTTTGAGCATTTTCAAGAAGTTATGGCACACATTTCCAAATAAAATATACTTTGATAAATTTTTTTTAATTTTTTTTTTATTTTTTTTTTTTTTTTATTTTTTTTATTTTTTTTTTTGTTTTTTTTTGTAAGATAGTGTGTACGTGGAAAATAGCTGTTTGTAGTCCTGGCAAAATACTCACCGATATTCGTAAGGATCAGAAAAACAGTCGCATGACAGCTAATCCACATGGTGACTGTTTTCGTGTAGTTTTCGCTTATTTGTAGTTGTTTTCTGCGTTTGTTCTTATTTTTACTATTTTTCTATTGTTCGTAGAGTTGTTGTTGTCGTCGTTTGCCGTCGTCCGAAGCCAACAACACTTCGTGGCGCCGGTAAAGCGCTTCGTGATGAGAACGCGGCAGTCGGCAGGAAGTTCTTCACTTATATTTGAAATTTCAGCTCTCAAAGCAGCTTCAGCCAGTCGTATATTTTTGTTTTCATTTTAGTTACTTCTAATCAATTTTTTTAATGACGTTGATTATGATATTTTTTTTTTGCTTCCAACTGGAAAGCACTGCAGTGGCTATCGAATTTTTTAACAACCATTTATTCCTGATAATTTTGTGTCATTATTCAGCCAAACTAAGCTAAAAATTTTGTCACTAATCAACACTGGAATTGCTTTCTGGGTTTTTATTGGCCGTAATAAAACACTAGAAATATTGAAAGTTAAATACAATAACTTGATTTTTGTATTATGCATCTGTAATTTTATTCATTTGTTAACACATTTTATTCAAAATCCTCAGGCATTTTTCAGCAATGAATTCCTTTTTTATGAATTCAAAATCCTCTTTTAATCGTTTAATTAATTTTGGTTCTCCTGCAGACACAACCACACGCAGGATATTTCCACACCGTGCAGCCCTAATGAGCAGATAAAAACCAACACACACGCGTTGTTGGCGAGCGCGGTCTCGCTCTCCGCTCCAGTCGCCGACCGACGTCTCCAGCGACTGCACACTCTTCCGGCTTGCGTGCACCTACACAACCCTCCGCCAGCACACACACACACACACACACACGCACACACAGAGAACCCCCGACTCACACCCTCCCCTTACTCACTCACACAGCCTCGCGCTCTCGTAGTTGTGTAGTGATTTCTGTTTTTGTGACATTACACTTGACATTAAAAATGCGAGCGCGCTCTCTTTCTCGCCGCCACCCACACTCTTCACTCTCTCTCTCTTGCCGCCACCGCCGCTCTTTTCTTTGTTTGTGCTTCCTGAGGACCGTCCAAGCGCGCTGCTCTGCTGGTTCGTTCTCACATTTCCTTCTTCGATCCGTACCGAATCCCGCGAAGTTCAAACACCGACTGAACTGAATGTCCTGCAGCAGCAGACGACTCTGGCGCGCCGGAGACTTCTTCTCTCCGTATTCCGTTTTGATGTGGTGTGTTTCACTGTCGCCTCTCGCGTGCTCACGTTGGCAGCCATGTTTGTTGGTTTGTTGTGTGCGCATGCCGAGTGTCATTCGCAGGGCAGAGAGAGAGAGAGAGAGCGCGCCATGTTTCTGGAAGAGTTCGCCTGTATGTTACTGTGTGTGCGTGTGTGTATTTATGTTTGTTTTTGTAGCTGACAGCTTTGCCTGGCGGCGGCGGTCCCGTGTTTTCACATTCTTTGTTGTCTGTGGTAAGGAATTCACCACTCTAAATCGCACGTTGTTGCTCTGCACTCTCTTCGTCGTCGTAGAGAGCGGGAGAGGGCGGGAAAGGGCGAGAGAGAGTGAGTAGTGCGGCTTCCCAAATACCGGGAACTCGCCGCCGGCTGCATTTTTACAATTTTTACTTCGATTTATTTGACTTCACTTAATTTTTTTATTATTTTGTCATTACTAGTTTGCCATTACCTCAATCGTTACTAATGTAAGCTCTTCCTGTGTTACATTTTACGGTAGAATTTTTGTACTACGAATTTCTCTCCCCCCCCCCCCCCCACAAAAAAGCAATTAAAAAAAACCAAAAATAATAGAATTTAATTACGACGCATGTTGATGTTGCAGGTGAAGAGAAAAACTCCGAGCTGTCAACGTGTGGAGCAGAGAGGGGAAACGCGAAAGCATCGACAGGGTTGCCATCACAGCTAATTTGTGTATTTAATTCGGAGAAAAACAAAATTTTTTTTTTTAACGCAAAACGTTTTAAGATTTATTTTAAGATTCATTTTCGAGTAATTCCTAAATTAAGAAAGTTTTTTAATCCTTTTTTCCTCCAGAATGAAATTTCGCGTCGTTTAACGCGAAAACAAATGCTGCGATGAAGAAGTTGGTGTTAAAATTTCACGCTTCTTGAACGCGCTTCACGCCATCCGCCACTCAAACCGCCACGACGTCGTCCTGCAGCCGCGCGAGTGAAAACGGCACGCGGAAGTCAGAACTTTTCACGGAATGCACTCGCAATAGTTTTGACGCGTTCCGCCAGAGACAGCTTTTCAAGTTTGGGTGGGGGGCGTGGCGAGGAGGGGAGGGGGAGCGCGGTGCTGGCGAGGTTCGCTGCACGTTGCTTGCAAGTGAAATAACTTTCCAGCTTAATGGCAGCCATTTGGATTATCCTGGAATAACAGAACGCCAGAATAACTGAGCAAATTCAAGACGAGAGAATAGCATCGCGTCATTTATTAAATTAATTAATTCTGAGCTCGCTTCCTTCGGCTCTGGACTGAAGCGGTAAAATTTTTTTTTTTAATTTTTTTTTTATTTTTTTAATTTTTTCTAAAATTTTTTTTTTTAATTTTTTTTTTTTTTTTAAATTTTTTTTTGTTAATGCAGATAGAACCAAGCTGGGGGGGGGGGCATCCCCACGGTTAGCCCCCCAAATACCGCGTCTGTTATCACGGTATTTCAGCTAGAAATTCCCTCACCGCATCACACATCTCAGCGGCATCTCAGTGACGGACTGTGATTTTGCCCACTTTTCGACTCTCACGTCTGCAGTCACAGAGCTGAATTCATCATTTGGGTCAACGGGTCGTATGAGAAACCAGATCGGCGTAGGAATTCACAGTCGCGCAGCGGCAGCGGCACAGAAATTCAGGCAGCACTGACCTATTTGGCCGAGGCGTGAGGTTGAGAGACAACCACACACACGCACACACACACACACACACACACACACACACACACAAAGCCACATCCTTTTACATTCTCGCCTTGTGAGTTGAAATTACAAAACGAGTTTGCAACACGAGCTCCGTCCCCGGTCACCCAGCGGCCGGAAGTATGAATACATTTTCGTTTTTATTACTATTTTCGGCATGAATTTGATGGCAGCCTAATTTCGACGCAGTGCTGGAATTCACAGAGATGCTGCTGCTGCTTGATGTTGCTGCCACGAGCTGCGAAGAGCGAGACGTAACAAGACCGGTGGCGGCCGCAACAGACGCAACAACAACAACAAAAGACACAACAGCAGCAACAACAACAACAACAACAACAACTACAGACAGCCGAAAGAAACAGTTTTCGCAATTTTCTTCTCCATTCCACACCCTCGAAAGTTGGCTGGTTTTTGTGTGCGTAAATTGCCGTTCGGCACGAAGCGGTGCTCGTTATTCAAACCCACAGCTGTGTGCGTGTGTGTGTGTGTGTGTGCCTGTATGCTCCTGACAACACCGAGCACACCGAGCTGATTGCGTAACCGTGAGTCCTCGTGCGAATGTGTGTGTACGGATGCGTACGCGCGTGTGACATGAAATACTTTGCTGGGCCGAGGAAAAGTTGAGGCCGAGCGGCACGCGCGCGCTTGACGACGTTCTTGTGTGATGTTTGCTCGCATACCAGCCACTCAGCCACTCAGCCACTCAGCAAGTCAGCCTGTCAGCCAGTCAGCAAGTCAGCCAGTCAGCCAGTCAGCCAGCTCAGCGCTGCTTGCCATAACTCAACGAGTCAATGACTTCTTGGTGTCGCGGCAACAGCGGCAGCGGCGACTTCAACAGCCAACTACAACAGCCATCCGCAGTAAGAACGGCAATAATAACGAGTGCGGTTTGCATGCGAATTTCGTCCACGAACACGTTTTCCTTTGTGACCGTAAGTATGTCAACAGCAGCTCAGTATGTGGATGGGAATGTGCGTCTCTCCGTGTGTCTCTCCGTGTATCTGTGCGTGTGTCTCTCCGTGTATCTGTGCGTGTGTCTCTCCGTTTGTCTGTCTGTTTGTTTTGTTGTCCGATTTTAGCGAGCATTCATTCGTTTCTCGTTTCGCTCGTTCGTTCGTTCGTTCGTTCGTTCGTTCGTTCGTTCGTTTCGTTCGTTCGTTCGTTCGTTTCGTTCGTTCGTTCGTTCGCTCGTTCGTACGTTCGTTCGTTCGTTCGTTTTGTTCGTTCGTTAGTTCATTCGTTCGTTCATTCGTTCGTTCGTTAGTTCGTTCGTTCATTCGTTCTTTTGCGCGTTTTCTCGTTAAATAAGAAAATTGAATTGGGTGACTTTTAAATTGTTTTAGCGATGTTGGAAAAGCGGGAGCGAAGGGAAGATCGTTGGTGGTGTGGGGGGGAGAGCGGGGGCTGGAGGGCGTAGCAACAATTTTCCTATTTTATGGCCAGAAAGAGGAATACGGAAAGCGTTGCTTGCAAATTTTTCCACAGCTGCTCAAGTGCTAAAATCATGATTAAATTTTTTGCTTAGCTTGGTTTGTGTTTCTCCGAAGGATTTCAGTGAACAGGAAAGGAAACGATTTTCCAAAGATTCGAAAATAGAGGGAAATTCTTTTTAAATAATGAAATATCATTATGGAAAAAGTTTTTTATCTCTTTTTTTAACTGTTAATAAAAACTGATAGTAAAAAATATTTTGATGTCATTTGAAGTCAATGAATTCAAAAAGATGTAAAAAATATACTGATGCCATTTGAAGTCAGTGAAGTCATTTAGAGGAAGTGAATTCATTTGAAGTCTGCCGACGAACAATTTAACACAGTGATTGCCAAGCGAGATTTCGATGATTTCAACCGAGCTGTGAAACATTAAAACTTTTAATAGAACTCGAAGACTTCAACTGACTTCAGCGCTCCACTCGCCCTCAGAATGTCAGACGACATGAAACACTTGAAAGAATTCAATTAATGAGACGAATGACGTTCCTCCAGACTTCAGAGACTCCAGAGCTGACTTCAATTTGACTGACTTCAACTTGACTGACTTCAATTTGATTGACTACAATCTGGGTATTCATTTCACTCGTACTGATTCGTTTGAATGAGTATCAAATACTCGTTTCAGCAGAAACATTGTTAACAACATTTATAAATTAAATTGCTGTCACTCTCCTGAAATTATTACAATCTGCACCAAATTATTAGAATCCAAACTACCTCACTCAACACCATCGCCACCTCTCTCCCCTCCCTCCCTCCCACCCACTCTCTCTCCAACCCTTCCACTGCCTCCTCCCTCACTTTCTTGCAATTTTGCGCTCGTAATTCGGCTTGCGTTCGCTTTACGTGGCTTCGAATAACTTAGCTGCACTTCAAACAGGAACTTCCGTCGACGAATGCAAATACGGATGCGGATGCGGTCGCTGGCTGAGCTTGTATTTGTGCGTTACAACTCGCATGCTGCACGAATGTTTGGCACGGATGTGGAGGCTGAGCAACTCGTTGACTATTTCATGGAAAAGCAGTCAGAACACGCACACGCACACACACAGCAGTTGCTTTGACCAATACACGCATGCATAAGTACGGAAATTAAGTCCCTCTTGTAAATTTATGCGAAAAAACGTGCGTTGTTGGGCATTAAAAAAGCTGAATACGTTTTCAGACGCATCGACTTCTTCACTTCAGCTGAGAGCGAAAAAATCCGAAACTCCACATCATCTCCACTTCAAATTCTTTGCGCTTTCAAAAAGCTGACCTAAATTAAGCTCATTGAGTTTGCCAGCAGAGATGGAAAGACTTCAAATTTATGACTTAACTGAGTAATTAACCCATTAAGTCGTTTGGAAGAACCGACAACTCAACCGACATCAAAAACTTGATCACACATCAGCTACATAAACGAATTTTCAACTGCATTGCAACACTTAAGACGCACACACACACACACACACACACACACACACACTTACTTTGCATACATGCATAAACATATTTACTCATATGCAGAGACGCACACACACACACACGCACACACTAAACCGCATGAACGGCCTGCATCAAAACATGCAGACCAGTAAAGACAAATGGGAAGCCGACAACTGGACAGAATGGGCGGCGGAATGGAGGTGGTGGGGGGCGGGGGAAGGGGTGGAGAAACGGGAAAAATATGAATTGCATGAGTCCAGTGTACGCATGGAAGTGTAACGCATCCTCCGTTGTGCCCAGGATGTGTGTCCAGTGCATGTGCATAAACGTGTCCTGTGCATGTATTCCAGTGCGAAATCAATATTGACCTACATGCGTAAATTTCGCAGACGCAACAACAACAACGACAGCAACAACAACAGTAGCAGCGACAAATCTCTATAATCAAATTCATCTGCAATAATAAAAATAACAGCACAATACGATAAAAATCATCAATAATCAAATAACAGCAACAACGGTAAATACAGGATCTTGATCTGATCATCATCACCATCATCATCATCACCATCACTATCATCATCGTCATAATAATCATCAATCGACTGACGGACTGACGGATCAACCGAATCAACTGAATGTCCGATTGAATAGCCGAATGATCGAATTACTTTTCAATCGACTCACCAAATTTCTAACCTAATTTCTAACCTACTCTCTAACCGACTGACCAAGTGACTGATCGACTGACTGAATAACCGACTGGCCTTTTAGCTTATCAACCGAGACCAACAACTGACCAATCAACCGATTTTCCAACCGATTGTTCGAGGCGAATCAACCGAATCAACGAAATCAACGAGGGACAAATCGAACGACCAATCGAATGATCAATCGAATGGCCGATCGAATGGCCGATCAAATGATATGCCAATCCACTGGTCAACTGATTTCCTCAGCGATAAACAAAACGACAGATCGAAGGACTGACCAAACGAGTGATCAACCGACTCACCAAACGACTGATCGAAGGACTGACCAAACGAGTGATCGAATGACTGACCAAACGTGTGATCAACCGACTCACCAAACGACTGATCGAAGGACTGACCAAAGGAGTGATCAACCGACTCACCAAACGACTGATCGAAGGACTGACCAAACGAGTGATCGAATGACTGACCAAACGACTGACCGAAGGACTGACAAAACGAGTGATCAACCGACTTATCAACCGATTGATCGAAGGACTGACCAAACGAGTGATCAACCGACTTATCAACCGACTGATCAACCGATTGATCAACCGACTAAACAACCGCCCGGCGAACTGAGTCGCCAACCCACTATTCACCTGACTGACCACCCCGATGGCTAACTGGTTGGCCAACTGGTTGTCCAACCCCGTTTTCACAGGCCGCAGCCGTTGCATAACTACAGTTGTGTACGTTTATGCAAATCTGTATGTGGGTGTTTGTGTCTGTGTGTGTGTCCGTGTGTGTGTGTGTGTGTGTGTGCGTGTTTATGTACGTTTGGTTGGTGTGCTGAATTCTGACCACCGTGTTTGCTTCGAGCTCTCGACGCTTGTTGAATACAGGGTGTGAAACACGCAGTTAGCGTTTCTGAGCACTCGAACACTTTTTTCCTGCTCTTCCAGTGAATAGTTTTTTTGTTAATAATATGAATTTATTTGTTATCGTATGTCGTGTGTATTGTTGTTGTGACGCTGCAATGTATGCGTTGCCTTACATACACATGTGAGCGCGGTGAGCGGTGTGGTGAGGTGTGGTGAGGTGTGGTGTGGTGGGGTGAGGTGAGGTGAGGTGACGTGAGGTGAGGTGCCTGTATGTGTTTGTCAGCGTGTAACGTGCATGTTTTCGCACTGACAAAAAATATATTTTTATATATCAACGCTTAACTGCATTTGCATCACACACACATACGCACACACACACACACGGACACACACACACAGGGACACGTTGATGCGCGGTAAATTTTGGGCGTTGGCTTCTCTTCCGATCGATTTCTGGGTCAGAATGTTTACTTAACGCAGTTGCCGTGAAAACAAATTTAAAATCGTTTTTAATTAATTTCGAAAGCTTGCTGTTTTAAGCGACTCCCCCCTCCCCTCCTCCTCCCCACCCTCGTTGCCTGTGTTTGCTGTTACGTGCGGTCAGTACGTGAAAAAGAGAATTAAAATATTTTACAAAAAATCTCTCATGAATTTCTTGATTTTTTATTCTGAAAAGAAATAAAAGTGAGAATTTGAAAAAGTTAAGCGGTTTTTTTCGTAAATTCGAAATTATTAATATTATTATAAGACTTCTCGAAAACTTTCAACTTAATTTCGCACTAAAAATTATCCTGAAATTCACTGCACTTAAATAAAAATGCAAGGATATTCAAGCAGCTAAACTTCAGCTGTTCAATTTCGCCAGCAGCAGCTGTGCGAGCTATTAAAATTCCATCTAAAAAGAAATTAAATATTAAGATGCCATTTTTTATCATTACAAAACGCTTACACTTCGGAATACTTTGACATCGCAACAGATTTCTATCACACAACACAACATCCAGGTTATTCCTGCACACAACACGACCGACGCAAGAATCTCTCGAGGAACGTGGAAAGTGTGGCAGGAAGAGGGGTACACGAAGAAGAGGAAGAAGAAGAAGAAGGGAAGAAGAAGGGAAGAAGAAGAAGAAGGGAAGAAGAAGGGGAAGAGGAAGAAGAAGAAGCAAGAAGCAACAGCAAGTTGCGATTGAATTAGCGCAAATCTGAAAAGTTATTTTTACGATTTGAGAAAATCGCTTCCTCCAGCCCGGAGTTCAGGACTGTCTGCGTTTATCATTAAAACAACTCCAGGAGGCAATCAAAATGACAAAACGCGTACTCAAATTCACTACACGGGGAGAAAAAACTACAAATTTCCAGTTGATTACTTCTTGATTACACTCTTTTTTACTACCTGATTACTTTTAGATTACTTTTCAATAATCGTGAAGCATTGAAAATTAAAATAATCTAATTATTTTTGCATTTGCAATTGAAATGTAAAAAATTTAAAAAAAAAATTCTAAAATAAGACTACGATTACTTAGTAATCTAATCTGAATTACGATTACAATTACGATTACAATTACGATTTCCTAAAGCAGTAGAATAGTAATTTTAAAAAATTTAAAAAATTAAAAAAAAAATAAAATAACAAAATAAAAAAAAATTTTTAAAAAATTAAAAATGATTAATTCAATAAATTAGTGTAATTCTAAATTTAAATAAATATCTGTACTCATTTGAAAAGAGTGCAAAATAGCCTTCTTAAAAAATGTTTGCAAAACGTTTGCAAACTATTTGGAAAAGGCTTAGAAAATATTTGGAAAACGTAAATGTTTGAGAAAGATTTCAAAACAATTTACGAGCAACATTCTCAGTACCACAAAATTTACTTTCCACATTCTCATCGTGCATTAATCGAATAATAAAATGAGAAAGTCGGAAATGCTACTGAATTTCCAAATCTGAATTTCAACATTTTCGAGTTTCTGTGGATTTTTATTCAGTGTAGAATTCCCACTCGGAGGCGAACTAAATATTTAACATCGAATGAATGCCTTTCGAGCCTCGAAGCCAGCTTGTGACGAAGATGTTGGCAGCAAGCAGAGGTTGTTATTTTTCTCCCCCCGCCAAACAAGGATGCAAAGTGAGAAGGACGAGCAGCAGCGCAGGAGGACGAGCAGCAGCGCATCGCATCGGATCGCATTTTTAGTGACACTAAAGACTCAACGGGGAGCGATAAGACGGAGGACAAACCGCCCCTGAGGTGAAATGAAAATGCGGCATCCGATGCCGCCCTGCGTCGCGCACCTCTCGTCCTGACGTATTCCTGGCACGCACCAGTTTCTTGGCAAACTTCTGTGAATGCGGGTGATGGAGGTGATGCGGGTGATGCGGGTGACGCGGGTGATGCGGGTGATGCGGGTGATGCGGATGAAAAAGGTGATGGAGGCGATAAAGTGAAAAGAAATGAACAAAATTAAATACATTTGCTATGCACGCAATTTTGCTCGGAGTCAAGTTGGCTTTGCGCGTCTCGCCACATTTTTCCGCGCACCAGCGCCGCCCCGCCACGCCTCTTCTATCCTCATCCACTTCCCGCTCCACCCGCCACAAATAAAAAGCGATTATCGCACAAATTTGTTTGAATTACCATTAAGTCTGCGCGCGTCTTCGCGTCAGCGAGTCTGTTGAACGAATCTCGTTTCCGCCGCCGCGCCGCGCCGCGCCGCGCACCACACGACAAATTAATCTTGATTCCCAGCCTGAGATGCGGATACGGAGACGGATACGTAAGGCGCGTCCGCATCCGAAATCTCACACACCGTTCTGGCTGTGGTTTCGGTTTCCTGGCTGTGCGGCGCTTGTTGTGCGCCGCTTTGTGTGGCGAGCTGATGTTGCGAGAAGACGTCGCGTCGTTTTGGGAAGTCGCGTCGCGTCATTTTGGGAAGTCGCGTCGCGTCGAGTCGCGTCGAGTCTCGTCGCGTCGCGTCGCGCGGTGAAGGTGATTGTTTTTCTTTCCTCCTCCAATCGAATTAAAACGTTTTGCACTTCGGTGGCGCTTCGTTTGACTTCAGAGTTTGTTTGTCTACGCTGGTGTCTCTGATTGCTCGCTTGCTCGACTTGCGTGGATTTAATTGAGTTGCACGTTTTACACTTCGGCTGCTTGACTTCGGTGGCAAATACAGAGTTGCAAATGTTGCAAGTTGCCATTTTTTTTTCGGCTGCCAGTAGTAAATTCGAAACGTGCGAAGAAAACTGAAAATGACTGGAATTAAAAAAAGCTAATAAATTAAATTAAAAAACAGAGGAAAAATGGTTTCGATTCGAATCTACAACAACAAAAAAATTATTATTTCAAAAAATTTCTTAATCTCAATATTTTGATGCAACTTTTAAATACTCATCAAAATTTAAATCTGCATTAAAATTGTATAAATTTTGTAAAGATTTCAACTACCATTTGACTGATTTTGAATTAGAATCGCTCAATAATTAATAATTTCGATTTCATTTGCAGGCCATCGAACTCGAAGGGCATTTCGAGTGGTAATCCAGGAATTCCTGCATCGCCGGGGTGTCCCAGTGAAGGGGTGAGTTGGGAGGGGTGGAGGGGGGAGGGAGACGACGAGGAGCGCGGTGAGGAGCGGCAGCAGCCGTGCGAATCCATGCATTCTGCGGCATAATTAACTGGATTCCATGTTAAATCTGCACGTAAGACGCACAACAGATGAACAACAAACAGGCTTGTGTGCGAATGTGTGTGTGTGTGTGTGTGTGTGTGCTGGTGGTCCCGGAGCGGCCGCCATATGCGGCGACAACACGCTTGATTGTGTTGAACACGCGCGCTCTCGCAATCCCAACAATGACTGCAATTCATACTGAAATTTTCAGCAATCCAAAGTTATGAAGACCAGCAGCGTGGTTACAAGGGATGAGGGTGGAGGGGGGAGGTTGATGGTGCCACAGGGTGTCAATTTGTTTCTTTTATTTTTATTATTCCCATTTTTTCGATTTGTTAAAATAACAATTTTAAATATCTTGAAATCTCTGACACCTTCAATATCTTGAAATATTTTCTTTGCAATTGCTAATTTACATCAGATTTTTTGCTTTTTACAACACCCTGTTTTTTTACAACACCCTGTATGTTTCCGCTGATGTGGTATTTTATTGCTCGAAGGACTTTCATCGCGTGAACTTCTCGGAATTGATTACGAATCAGAAGTCTTCGAAAATCATATAAATAACACGAGCGGGAATTCCAATTGAAGACATCGACGAGCTTTTCCTTGCAATACTGGACTGACCCACGCCCGCCCTCTCTCTCCCTCTCCCGTCCCACGCCCGTCCCTCTCCCTCACGCCCTCCCCCTTCCCTTTCTCGTTCTCATTTCCGCTCACCTAATCAATTCCAACGCCAGCAGCAGGCAGGCAACACTTGACGCAACAATAGCGGCAAATTTATATCGTGCAACATGCAGTCACACGCCGGGAATGCAAGGAAGGAATGTGTAGAAATCTGAGTTCTAAGAGAGACAAAAAAAATTTAAAAAAAAAAATTTAAAAAAAAAAATTTAAAAAAAAAAATAAAAAAAAAATTAAAAAAAAAAATTTAAAAAAAAAAAACAGAGTCTAACTGAGATGGAAGTGCGAGTGTGAATCCAAATGCGAATGCGAATGCCAATGTGTGCGCGTAAGAAAAGAAGAAATCCCGCTCAAAATAATACTCTACATCCGCCGGCTGAATAAAAATGAAGTCGAGCTCAAGCGGGCTCAACTTAGAGTCGCGAGGTGTAGGCAGCGCCAACAACAACAACAACAACAACAACAAGAGCAACGAAGACGGTTGGGAAGAGCGGAAATGCTCTGGCTGAGAGGATGACTGGACGGGCAAGGAAGTGCTTGGCGCGGCAGGAAGTGAAGCAGCTGAAACACGTGTTTGGAATGCCGTAGGAATTTCCACTTCTGCTGCTCTCAAGACAAGCTGCTCACAAATGGAAAACCGTAACGCAGTCGGTGTGGATGTCGATGTGGACGTCGATGTGGATGTCGATGTGGACGTCGATGTGGATGTCGATGCGGACGTCGATGTGGATGTCGATGCGGACGTCGCTGCGGACGTCGCTGCGGACGTCGATGTGGATGGCGATGTGATGTCGGTGTGGATGTCGAAGTGAATGTGGATGTCGAGCCGGAGAGCGCCGCTCAACCTCATTTTGAATTCTCCGAAGCAACGTGCGGCTCCCGTCTATTCAATGATTCGCATTATTGAAGTGGTTAAGTTGGAGCGGAAGTGGCCGTCTGTCTTAACGGATTAGCTGGGAACTGGAAGGGGTGAGGGGGGGGGGGGCGTGGCGGAGATGTTTTGCCTTCATCTCAGTGGCTTATTAAGTGAGATCGCAGCTGCTGCCGAGGCTGGTTGCACTGGATTTTGCGAGGATGCGAGGGTGAGTTTCAGTTTGCCGACTCGCGGCAAATAAAGTTCGAGAGTCCCGAGAATTGAATTCAACGTTGAAACATTAAAACCGCATTAAATTTACTACTTTCTACGTGTTGAGAAAGACTAATGAAAGCCACTCCAGACTCTGAGAATAACAGTTTTTTTTTTCTCCAGAGGCGTGCGTTGGTTTGACTCTGCGAGTCGAAACGAAGGGACTGACGGCCGCCGGCGGCTGAACCTGAAATGTCAGCCGATGAATGACGGACGATCTCGGAACTCACCAACAACAAGTCGGCCACGTTCGCCGTTCGGCGTGTGCGACGCGGCGACACCTTGAAGTTGCGCGCAAACTCAACAAAAAACGCGAACGCAGAAACAATTAAAAGCCAGAAGTGAAAATGTTTACAGCAAAAAAAAAAAGAGCAAAAATGTTGTGGCTGCTGAAAACGCGCGCCACGCCGTCCGAATGACGTGAAAGAGTGCAAAAACTAATGAGACGCCTTCGCCGCGCAATGAGTCGCTCGTTTCCCAGAGAGGTGAGAGGTGTGTTTCGGCGCCGCTGAGAGCAGCCGAACCGAACAGCGAATACAACAACGCATTCTAACGGAATTGTTGCGAATGCTGTTGGTGAGAGTTGGTTTTTTTGTTTTAACGAGAGCGGGAGGTGAAGAGAAGGATTTCAATGAGCGAACGGATGGATTGATGGATGGATGGATGCATCAAATGTCTCAATTACGTGGGGCTGCCGTGCTGCACGGTGAGAGAAAGAGTGTGAGACAGAGTGTGAGAAAGTGAAGAGAGGAACGAAGAAGTAGGTGTTGTTGTTGTTTCGTTTGCCCTGCTTCGAAGCTGAAATGAGAGCCTTGTGCCGAATTCTTCTCGCTTCTTTGTTTTGCCACGTTTTTTCTGCTTAGATTTCTCTGCTCCCGCTTCTGTCTGCCATTCTACGCCGCGTGTATTTGTTTTTGTACGTTTTGTTGGTGTATTTTTTGCACCCTTCTCGTCGCCCTTTGAATTCATTTCAAGTATTAAAAGTTTCCGACTTCGCAGGAGAGAAAATGACAGCGATTTTTGTATTCGTCTGCATTGCCGACGTGGATTTGCCTGTGTGTGTGTGAATTGGTGTGTCTCTCTGGGTGTGTGTGTGTTGGTGTGTGTGTGTGTGTGTGTGTGTGTGTGTGTGTGTGTGTGTGTATGTGCGTGACTGCGTTTGTATGCGTGTTTGTATTTGCATTCGAATTAAAAACTCTCCCAGGCACAGCAAAGCAAATCCATCCCGCGAATTAATTCGCAGCCATCGCGTTCTCCACGAAGACGAGTGTAATGAACTCTCGAGAAGTTTCTCTGCTCTCTCGGTTCTCCGTCTCCTCGCGACTTTAAAGAGCCAGAATGAGAATGCAGCAGTGAGTGCAATTTTAATTAATTATTAATGCAGTTTCTTCGTTTGATGAAACCTTGAAAACGAGTAAAAATGATTTAGTTGGAGTTGGAAAAAAATATGAATTAAATTTCCAGCAACATTTTCAATAAGAAATAAATTTTCAGAGAACATTTTTTTTTAATTAATTCTATAAACTGAATTCAGCTATTTTACGGAAACTCACTTTTCGATATCGAAAACTGAACGCAGCTGTGAACGGCTTTTGAATGAATTAATAATGAACTGCCTCTCGAATTTCGAGACACAAGAGATTTTCTTGCTTTTGAATATTTTATTCCTCGTTGTCGCAGAGAGGAAGGAATTTTCAAATGGGCGTGGCAGGGGTGTTGGAGGAGGGGGTGGGGGAGGGGAGAGGGGAGAGGGGAGATGGGGAGATGGGGAGAGGGGTGGCGAAGCTTGTATTACGACAGCTGAGCGAAAGTAACTTAAAAATTTATCTGCTGCCTGGGAGTTCAAGGAAAATCCAAAATCCAATTATAATTAATTAACATTTATGACGATCGCTGGAAAACACAAACTTTGTGGATGGTTTTGGACTGAAAGCGACAACAATAACAACGACGACGACAACAACAACAACAACAACAACAACAACAACAACAACAACAACAACAACAACGAGGACAACAACAACATAAACATCTAAACAGCAAAATTACACGAACTCGTTTACAAACTTTGAAAATGCGAATATAAAAGATTAAAATATTCAAGTGCAGATTTTACAACGAGGCTCACAGGTGGCGAGAGAGAGAGAGAGAGAGAGAGAGAGGGAGAGGGAGAGAGAGCGTAAGTGGTTGTTGTTGTCTGTTGCCTCTCATGTTGCTGGTGTAGCTGAGCGAGTTCATGAAATTCGTTGGTCACTCAAGCGCTCAGTGGACGCGTGCTAATCAGCGTTAATGAATTAAAAACTGTGAAATGAGCGCGCAAAGATAAAGCAATACAACAACAGTAATGACTCTCTCTCTCTCTTTCTCTTTCTTTTTCTCTCTTACTAGGAAGTCAGTTGTCGACAATCGAGCGAACGCCAGCATGTGATGTCGAAAAAAGCAGCCATTTTTCTTAATTCTCTCTTCGCTGACATTCAAAAAAAAATGGAGTTTTTACATTAAAAAAAATTGAGTAATGTAATTTCAATAAACTAAAATTTTAAAATAACAATTTAATACAGCAAAAACAATTCTTCAATGCATTTGTGTGGAAACAACTCGTTTTTTATTTTAATTAAATGTGACAAAACGTCTCTTTGGGTTTCGCGTTGCAAAAATGCAAAATTAATTGATTCGGTGTATCATAAATTTTTTCCTTTTCAATTATTGATGCTGCTGCACTTGTTAGTAAACATATTACTGCACACACACACACACACACACACACACACACAGACACACATACATACACACACACATACAAATACACAAGTACGTACTTCACGTACAGCAGATGCGCAAATTTATCAACTCCATCATCATTAAAATCGAACAAAACGTCAACTGAAGTCTCTTCAAGTCAGTCGGTGGGTCGGTCGGTCGGTCCGTCGGTCGGTCGTTCGGTCGGTCGGTCGCTGAATAAACCAGCAGATGCTATTTTTTCAATGTTATTCCACTCGCGTGCAAACACACGACGCGACACTCAATCACAAAAAGCGGAAAAAGTAACTCCACAATTAAAAACAAAATGGAAAGAAATCCGAGTACTCAAGACGACGAGTTGCACACAAGCAAAATGTAATTAAACTCCAATTCAGTTCTTTGTTGTTGAGTTGATGAGGCGGAGGAGGCGGAGGAGGAGGAGAGAATCATGTGAGGGGGGGGAGAAAAAATGCCGCCAGAAGGTCTGAAAACAAATCATTTGCATTCGAACGCAATGACACGACGTGCAACACCATCAACAACAGCAACAACAACAGCAACAACAACACACCAACAACACTAACATTAACACGGTAAGAGAAACAAAAGCTTCGCAAACACGTAAACGGGATTCTGTGTGAAGAACGAGATTCGAGGTGAAGAACGGGATTCGATGTGAAGAACGGGATTCGATGTGAAGAACGAGATTCTGTATGAAGAAGAAGAAGAAGAAGCCGCGGGGAATTCGTTTTTTGTACTGTTTTTGCTAAATAGGAATGCAATGAAGTAACAAAAAAGGTTGAACAAAAGAGGAATTTAGAAAAAAACGGTACTTTACACGGTCAACGGGAAGCAGGAAACTCGCTACACACGCCAGCAGGAGCGGCGGATGAAGAGAGCAAAACGAGGTAGCGAAGTGAATGTCAATCCAAGCAAGCGAAGGGGAAATCGAAGGGCGAACCGACGGGGGAACCGAAGAGTGAATCGAAGAGTGAACCGAAGTGCGAACCGAAGGGGGAGCCAAAAACCTTAAAATGTACGAAGTCGGTTCAGTATAGCGTGACAAAAAATCGTAATGTAACAACGTCAGCAACAACACGTCTGTAAGTTTTTCATATTTTTCAGTCGCACACTTGTTTACGAGACGCTCAGTCTTCGCTCTGCTCTCACTCCTCTCACTCCACTCACTCCTCGCACTCCATTCACTCCACGCACTCCTCTCACTCTACTCGCTCACATCGTCGTCTCGCCAACACACACACAGTTGTTCTCATGTTCTCGCCTCTCAGCGTAACAACAAACGCGCTCATTTTAATTATAACGGAAACCTTCAACGAGTACGAGTGGGAACACGTGTGTGCACACGATGACTTTCGCCTTCGCGGTGTTGTTGCAAAATGTAATCGAAAACCCTTGTAATCGATGTGAACGGTAATCTTGTATCGATGAATATTATTTGAATATTTAAAAATTATAATTGCACTGAATACTGAAGAGTGATAAATAAAGAAAATCAAAGTAAAACAAGAAAACAGTCGAAAATGCAGTGAATAAATGAAAGAAAACAGTGGAGTCCTGGCAGGCAACTCCGTTCTTAGTGTCCTGTCCTGTCCTGTCCTCTCAAAGAGTCCTGCAGACAGTGTGTCCTGTCGTACAGTCATCGTTTCGCGCTTACAAATGAATTATGTTTCCCCACGATTTCCCTTTCGAATCCTTAAATTATTTCGCAACCACGAACGTGTGTTCGTCGCACAGCTTCGCCTGCGGAACTCTTTTGCTTAATAAATTTCCTGCGCTGGTGCACCGCGATCACACGCCCCCAACTCCTCGCCACGCCCCCAACTCCTCCCCCCGCCCCTCTTTGCTCGTCGCTACGCTTCACAAAGGCTGTCATATTTTTTCTGCCCCCATTATAAATTGCAGCCCGCGTCCAGAGAGGACAGAATGGGAGCGCAGATTGCATTTCGCACTTGTGAACATTTTTCACTTTTTCACGCCATCCATAATTTCACCGCAAGAAGGAAGAGGAAGAGGAAGAAAAATGGCGGCACATTTGCTACGAGGACACTAAATAACTTGTTGCATTTTTCATCATGCTAGAAATTCAATAAAGGCGTGGCGATAATTTTTTCTTTTTTCTTTGAGTAGAGAGGAAATTTAATAGTTTGAAAATGATAATAAAGTTCGGTCCACTTTTTCGGTGAAAAGCGAAGTAAAAACAACAAAAGTTTCTACTGAAAATTGATTGAAAAGCCGCCATAACATCACAAGACAACAACAACAACAACAACAAACCGCTCTTCCACAACAAAACACAATAGAGAGACACATAATTTAAGTGAAAACTGTTAACCTGCCAGATCACATTTCTTCTCACAGCAGCCGCTCACCGACCGTCCCGTCCCGTCCCCCCCCCAATCAACAACCAACAACAACACTAGCAACTCGCCAAGGAGAGCAAAGAACTCAGGTGGTTGCGGCGAGTGTTGTTGCTTTTACCGTTCTTATTGCTCTCGCTTTCCTACTTCTTGGTTCTTCTCAATTTTCTGCATTTTTCATGCTTATTGTTTTTGCTGCCATTGTTGTCGTACTACCAGTGTTGTTGTTGTGTTAGTGCTACCAGTGTTCTTGTTGTTGTTGTTATTGGGCGAAGTTATTGTTTTTATAATAATTGTTCTCATTTGTAGGATCTTTCGCTCTATTTGCATTGAATGTTATAAAAAGAGAAGCGAATACTTTGAGCGTAACAAGAAAATATTTTCACGGGAGTCGAGGGAGTTTCGCGAAAAGTTTATTAATATTTTTTTCCAATACAATTTGTGATGCGTACGTTCGAGATTTCGCGAGATTCGAGTGATCGCGATGTCGATTTAAGTATCACAACTTTTTCGTAAAAGGCGAAATTATTTTCTCGATTTCGTCTTTTATCGTCTTTAAATGTAAATCAAACAGCTGAATTTAATTTTCTAAATTCATTATCCATGACAATCTAGAGAACTTCAATGTTTATTAAAAATCTAATAATAAAAAATAATATAAATGAAGTATACTTAAAACTTAAAATTTAAAACTTAAAATTTAAATTTAAAATTTAAGCAGCTGAATATTCATATGAATGAATATTATGAATTATTTGTTTATTTTATTATACACAAATTGCATTTTGAAAATAAATTACAAATAAAACGCACGGTGAATAATTAAAAAATAAATTATAAAGATTAGCATAAATTTGTAGGGGGGAGTGGGAGCCCAAAATGCCTTTTGGCGCCCTGAATGAGCTGCTGACTGGAGAGTTTCCAACAATTCTTCCTCTCAACACGCACACTTTTCCAACAACTATTTGTCTGGCTGACAAAGTTTTTTTTTGGGAAGCTTTCTCTCATTTATTCAGACTTTGTTCTCACAGCAGGTATTTTGGGTGAGCGGCGCAGAGAGGAGAGCGAGTGCTACATGGAAAATATGCTGCGAGTTTTTGTAATGCAAAGAACTTTGTGACTTCTGATTTTCTCAAATTTGTAGTTGTTTACGTACACACAGTTTTTTGCTGTAGCTGTTGTTGTTGTTGTATAATTTCCTGTTGACTTGAATTGTGATTTGTTTACCTCGCAAGGAGCATAAAATTATTGCTTCCTTAATTCATTTGCGGCGCTCGAGACAGCCGGTGACACCGCATGCATTCTACGAGCTCATCGCGATGGCTGCCAGCGTCAGCGTCAGCGTTGGCGTCGACGCTCACGCTCTCTTCCTTGAGCGGCGCAACCACAAGCGTGCGTCTGTCTGCGGCGGTGTTTGTTTTTCTCTTTAGTTTTGTTTTTTTTTTGCGCTACGAAGGCAGCAACTGAGAAGGCAGCGACTGAAAAGTCGGCAAAACGCAGACGTTGAAGAAGGAGAAAAAACAAGGCAAAACTAAAACCTTAAAAAGCTGTTTTGCCAGTGAATTGAAAATCAAATTATTGGTTGCGTTTTTCTTCAGCTGCACAGCGTAGCAGAACACAGCAGCACACAGACACTCAGAAGCAGCAGATACCAAGAGACAACAACAACTAAGGACAGCAACAACACACCAGCAGCAGCCACACTCACACCACAAGCAGCAGCCGCAGCCACAACATGAAGCAGCGCGAGATGCTCTCCTCTCGTCGTCTTCAATGCAGCAACTCTGGCGATGAATAAATTTGTAGATTTTTTTGCCGAGTGAAAATTATTACAGTGCAAAAGTCCATCGCGACGTACTTTTCAGGATCTTCAACGCGGCGACGGGAGACATAAAAGAATTGCAAAACAGAAAGTTCAAATTTATGTAAACTTAAATAAATACTAAAATAAATAGTAAAATAAATGTTAAAATAAATACTAAAATAAATAGTAAAATAAATACTAAAATAAATACTAAAATAAATAGTAAAATAAATAGTAAAATAAATAGTAAAATAAATAGTAAAATAAATAGTAAAATAAATAGTAAAATAAATACCACAAAAATGTAAATATTAAAAAAAATCGGAATAAAAAAAATAGAAATAAATTTGCTGAACACCTTGAAGTTGCGACTGCGAATTTCGGTGTTTGTCGGGCATTACAAAACATTTTCATAATTTATTTCATTAATAAAATTTGGTCTACCTAATTTTTCCAATCCTTTAATCTGCGACAATTTCAAGCTGACCTACAGAACGACCGTCGGCAGCTGGCTGACGTAACGCTGCAACCGAATTAAAATTAACACAGCATATCAACAACAACAACTACAACAACTACAACAAGAACAACAACAACAGCACTACTAGCCTTTGAAATGTCAGGAGGTCAGTCATTCAGTCAGTTGGACCGGCGAGCAACAATGCAATTTTCGTGCAGTCGAAAACAATCGCAATCAACGTCGCTAATACGCGGTGGAGTTCAGCTGTTGTTGCCGCTGCTGCTGTCGCTGCTGCCAGTGCTGCCGCTGCTGCTGCAAGCCAAAATGTCAGCGTGCGATGAGCGTGGTCATCGAATGTGTGTATGCGTGTGTGTGTGTGTGTGTTTGCTTGTAAGCGCGAGAGTGAGTTGCTGCCTGCATGCGCGGTCAATGCGTAGCTGGCTGCTTATTATTTGCACTCGCGTGTTTTTTCTTTCCCACGTAAGCGTGTGCGTGTGTGTGTGTGCGAGAGTGGAGATATACATTAAATTGCTGTTGTTGCTGGTGCTGCAAGTGTCGTTGGCTGTTGTTGTTGCTACTTCTGTTGGCTGTGGATGTTTATACACACGTAAATACACAACAACATGGGCGTTGGCCGGCTGCGAATTTCGGTGTTTGTCGGGCATTACAAAACATTTTCATAATTTATTTCATTAATAAAATTTGGTCTACCTAATTTTTCCAATCCTTTAATCTGCGACAATTTCAAGCTGACCTACAGAACGACCGTCGGCAGCTGGCTGACGTAACGCTGCAACCGAATTAAAATTAACACAGCATATCAACAACAACAACTACAACAACAACAGCACTACAGAATGTCTATATGCGCGTGCCGATGTTCGCCTTTGAAATGTCAGGAGGTCAGTCATTCAGTCAGTTGGACCGGCGAGCAACAATGCAATTTTCGTGCAGTCGAAAACAATGGCAATCAACGTCGCTAATACGCGGTGGAGTTCAGCTGTTGTTGCCGCTGCTGCTGTCGCTGCTGTTGTCGCTGCTGCTGTCGCTGCTGCTGCCGCTGCTGCTGCCGCTGCTGCTGCAAGCCAAAATGTCAGCGTGCGATGAGCGTGGTCATCGAATGTGTGTATGCGTGTGTGTGTGTGTGTGTTTGCTTGTAAGCGCGAGTGTGAGTTGCTGCCTGCATGCGCGGTCAATGCGTAGCTGGCTGCTTATTATTTGCACTCGCGTGTTTTTTCTCTCCCACGTAAGCGTGTGCGTGTGTGTGTGTGCGTGTGTGTGTGTGTGTGTGTGGGTGAGTGCAGATATACATTAAATTGCTGTTGTTGCTGGTGCTGCAAGTGTCGTTGGCTGTTGTTGTTGCTACTTCTGTTGGCTGTGGATGTTTATACACACGTAAATACACAACAACATGGGCGTTGGCCGGCTGCGAATTTCTCTCATTATGGATCGCCTGCGGTGGATGCTCGTCCACCGTCCGGCAACCCCCTTCCCCTTCCCCACCCCCCATCACCCGCTCAACTTATTCAATTGTTTCTCCTTTCCGATTTAATTATGAAATGCAAGATAAACAAAATGCTTCGAATTTCACCGCACACAACACTCAGTGGAGACTTTAATGGTCTCTAGAATTTTCTGCGATACTGAAGTCCCATCAGTGTGTTTAATTCGCTGTGGATGATGTAAACGTTCAGCTTCTTCCATCGCCGCTTAATGAATCTCGGTGGCTGTGTTGCCAGTAATAAAAATGCATTCGCGTTTTTAAATTATTAAATAATGCGTACTTGTGTTCGTAGAATTATTGAATCCCTTGATTCATCAACAACTTTTATTTCAATCGAGAGGATTAAACTTAATAAAAAAGAAAATTCGGAAAGTTACAGTGGGGCGGAGGGGATCTTCTTGTATTTTTGGAAGGATGATCCTTGCGTTCATTTACTCAGTTGCAGTTACTCAGTAAGCAGTAATCCGCCCCTCTGCTCACCATCAAAAATATCCCCCCAAAAATATCCCTTCAAAAATATCCCCTCAAAAATATCCCCTCAAAAATATCCCCTCAAAAATATACCCTCGAAAATATCCCCTCAAAAACATCCCCTCAAAAATATCCCCCAAAAATATCCCCCCAAAAATATCCCCTCAAAAATATCCCCTCAAAAAATATCCCCTCAAAAATATCCCCTCAAAATATCCCCCCAAAAATATCCCCTCAAAAATATCTCCTCAAAAATATCCCTTCAAAAATATCCCCTCAAAAATATCCCTTCAAAAATATCCCCTCCAGAATATCCCCTCAAAAATATCTCCTCAAAAAGATCCCCTCAAAAATATCTCCTCAATAATATCCCCTCAAAAATATCCCCTCAAAAATATCCCCTCAAAAATATCTCCTCAAAAATATCCCCTCAAAAATATCCCCTCAAAAAATCCCCTCAAAAATATCCCCTCAAAGTATCCCCTCAAAAATATCCCCTCAAAAATATCCCCTCAAAAATAACCCCGTTACACGTAATTCTCCACCTCCTTTCATCGAAAATAGCGCTGCTACACGTTATTTTCCTCAGCAGAGCTTATCATGTCTTAATATTCCGAATATCGAGAAAGTTAAGGAAGCGCAAAGCCGAAGCCAATCTTAACACGAAATCACCCCCTCCCCCTTCCCCTCTGAACCTGCGTGTGTGTGGTGCGTGCCTCACGCCAGCCGTTGCGGACGTGTTGTTGTTAGCTGGCGTTGCACGCCTAAGGACTTCTAAGGATGCTGGCGGCGGCCTGCTGAATACCTAATGATTGCCGACAACCTCTACTAGCGTCTCTCGTCTCCTTCTCGGCCACCTTCACGGAGCGAAGCGTCATTCGCACAGAATGACGACTGCAAAGTTTCGCGTTCGGATTGCTGAAAAGTGATTTTCCAGCCGCTTGCACGCGAATATTCGCGTGATGTGATGAAAATGCGTGATTTGCAAATACGCGTCCTCATCCATCTCGTTCGTCTCCACTGCGTCACTCCATTTCTTTAT